>CAUYPK010166437.1:0-26987 GCA_963574355.1 Loris lydekkerianus
GTTTGGGTTTTTTGGCACAAATTTTGTGCCGAAAAAACTCGGCTTATACTCGAGTATATAACAATTTGTTTATTCATTCATCTGTTGATGCCTACCATTCTTTTTTAGCTGTGCGTAGTTGAACAAGTTACTTAACCTCTCTGAGCCTCAGCTTTTTATTTGAACATAATGGTAGTTGCTTGCTCGTGGAATCATGAAGATGAGTGAGAGATTGTATGTGAGCTGCCTGGCACCATTCCAGGTCCATATTTAAAGCCTCAATAAATGGAAGCTGCTATTATTCTTTCTCTGTGTTAATTTCCTATTTCTCAGAAATCAATTCTATGGTGAGGGTTTTTATATAAGTAGTTTACTTGGGAGGTAATCCTAAAAAACATCTTTAAGGGAGTTGGGAAGTGAGCTGGACAAGGAAAAGAGCCAGTCAATGTGTTATCAAGCCAGGCACCCCTGTGGGCACCTGAAGCCTCTTCCTCGTGTACAACTCCTACCCAGAGTCGGCTCACTGAGGGGCAAGGGGGCTGGCCCATGTGTATATTAGCTGCTGCCAGTCATCTGTGGGAGAATGATCTGGGGCTAGGTTTGGGTGATATAAATTCTCCAGCAATTTGGGCCAGAACAAGGTGTGGTATTGAGAGAAAGCCCACAGGTAGAGGGATGCAGGTGTGGAACACTGCAGTCGGGCCTGTGTGATTGCAATGGCAAAGCGGAGGATGCAGGCAGAATGCCGGCAGCACCTGCTGAACTCTTGGACAATCTGTTCCATCCAGCACACACCACTCCTCTCTCCTGAATCATCCAGGCCTGTTGGGTGATTTTTGCTCCATCTCCCTGATGAGAAAGACAATCGTGCTGTTAGCACAGTGTAAATCTTGGTTTTACCCGTATTTCTCCAGGAGCCTAGCATGGTGCCTGGAACAGCAGATGCTCTCTCAGCTGCCCCCTGCCTACCTCACCTCCCAACTGGTTAGCTGCTAATGAAGATTGCCTCTGTTATGCCCCCTAAGTGAGGCCGCCAGCTCACCGGATCCACAGCGTGCTCTGCACCTCCCTTCCACTGACTGAGCTGCTGCTGGGGAGTGTAGTGAGCTTGCTCCAAACCTGTTTCTGTTGGTTGTGGTATAATTTAGAATAAATCTATTAAATTAAATTGGGTTAAATAATAAATGAATTAAATTGATCATGTCATCTAATTAGACACAAGAGCAAAAATGGTTATTTAAAAAAAAACTAAGATGAATGCTTTGGAAAGATAATTTGTTAAATTGCTGCTGAATTTGATATAGTCATGGCAACTGTAAAATATTGAAAAAATTTGGTGAAATTTAGAAAAACTCTGCATTCAGATGAATTCAAAGTAATTTTAGGTTCTCTTTCCTTGGTAGACATTTTTGACTGGGTAACTCAACACCTTTTCCAACAACATGTTTTCTTCCTAGTCTGTCCATGTGTCAGAGGCTATAATGGTAAACACATAAGTTTCCAGGTTTCTTTGGAGTTCGACACATCTGTGACTCAGTTATGGCTAAAGAACAAGTGGAAATCTGACTGGGAGTGGGGTGGTTCTGAGAAAAATTGCCTTCCTGATATAAGGGATACATGTGCTTCATCTTCTTCTTGCCTTGAATATAGATGCAATGTCTGGAGATGCAGCAATTATTTTGTGATTATGAGGCTACAAGGTGACATTGAAGGTTAGTATAGAGGAAAGAAAAAGATGCTTAAGTCTAACTTATAGCATCATGGAGCCACAGCATCATTGCTGGAATGTCTATCTGTAGCCTATTTTATATATAAGATAATTAAATGTCTGCTTTGCTTAAGCCATTGTTAGTTGCAACCCAAAGCATTTCTAATTAACACAGCCTATTTGAAGAACTTGAATCCAAAATTCATAAATGGTGCATTATGGGTGTGGTTTGTACAAGAAAGATGATGTGCAACCAATTAGGGAACCTATCCTCCAACACTGATCGTCCATCGAAATGTTGACTAGTGGTGCTACATCTACATGTTTTAAGTTAAAATAAAACGTAAAGTTCTATAACTCCAGTATAACATTTGAGAAAAGTTTCAGCCAAACCTACCATGAGAGGCATTCTACACAGGATACCTGGCCAATACTCCTCCAGACTGTCAAGGTTGTGAAAAAAAGGAAAGCCTGAGGCTCGGTGCCGTTACAGCACCAGCCACATGCACCGAGGCTGGTGGGTTCGAGGATGGCCTGGGCCTGCTAAACAACAACGACAACTGCAACAAAAAAATAGCCGGGCCTTGTGGTGGGCACCTGTAGTCCCAGCTACTTGGGAGGCTGAGGCAAGAGAATCATTTGAGCCCAAGAGTCTGAGGTTGCTGTGAGTAGGACGCCATGGCACTCTACCCAGGGTGACATAGAGAGACTCTGTCTCAAAAAAAGAAAAAAAGGAAAGCCTGAGAAACTCTCACAGTCCAGGGGAGACTGGGAGACATGATAACTGAATACCATCTGGTACCTCAATAGGACCCTGAACAGAAAAAGGACATTCATGAAAAAACTGGTGAAACTCAAATTCTGGAGTTTAGTTAATAATAATGCACCAAAAGGACTGTATTAATTTGCATTCCCACCAGCAGTGTAGAAGTGTTCCCTTTTCTCCATAGCTTTACCGTTTAAATTCAAAAGCTAAGAACTATTGATTATTTTGTCATCTTTTAAAAAACAGTCTATAGAATACACATGGGCACGCACATATATGTGTATGTATGTATGTAGTCACATCTCTTTATTTTTTCAGTATTAACTTGGCCTCTGAGTATTTACAAGGTCATTTGCAATATGTAGGAGGACTGAGAGGCTACTCATACATGAGGGTTAATTTAAGGTAGAGGCGGTTTCTCTGAGTCAAGTTATACTTAGAATCAGTACCACATCTTAGGATTATAATCTAAGATATGTAACAAATCATCAGATGTTATTATTACATGGGAAGACCCAATGAAATCATTACCATTAAGGTGGAAAGGGATAATGGTGAGAAATTCACAGAAAGGGCCGGATGGAGATAAAAACACTTGTGAATGGCTTTGAGACCAGAGGGGTCAGGCAGAAGTCATTGGGAAGCTGGAGAGGGGAAAAGTGACATTAACTCATTCATTCATTCCTTCACAAATGCTTATTTGGAAGCATGCTGCATGCCTGGTATCATCCCAGCTTCACTGAAAAGGATGAGGGAGATACAAAATGAGAAGGAGAATCAGTCAATCCCCACCTTCAATTACAGCCAGTCCCATCCATAGACAGGAGCATACTTTTCTGTTATGAGCACACAGCTAGCACTGGTCAAAGCCATGAGCTATAGACAATGTCTACTTTCAAATATGTTTCAAAATAATAAAAGGAAAGATTCCAGGGCAGTCTATCTGTAACGATTTAGAGAGTTAAGATTAAAATTAGAAAGGAAGGAGAAATGTTTCTGTGGGGGAAAGTTTTTAAAACTATAGTTTTCTCCTTGGCTTCTGAGCATGATATTTTCAGTTTTCTTCTTCCCATTGCTTCCTGGCTTTTAGTGTGGGGAGCCCTACTATGTTGACAGCATGATAGAGATGTGGATCAAGAAAATGGAAACACCATTCAACAGTCCAGAGCTACTGTTCCCCTGAAAACCACCACAGATCATCTGGTTTTGCCACATACTCAGATTGCACACCAACTGTGGGGCGTTAAAAAGTGTTGTATTACAACCAATTATCTCTGAGTTTTTGCAACTTAAACTCTGTGGGAAATGTGACTGTAGACCAACTTTAAAAAGACATAGTTTGATATTAAGAAGCAGGGTTACTCATAACAAATACATGTTTACTGACATTCTGTCTGGTGACTTTGAGTGGATCTGCAGGCTCAGAAACAAGGCTATTTGCGAGGCACACGGGGGTGAAATGATTCGTTGCCTTCCCTGATGGATTTCTTTATACAGTTGTGTGTGTGTGTGTGTGTGTGTGTGTGTGTGTGTGTGTGTGTTGCAGGGACTACAGTTGATTTCCCTGGTATAAGCCTAGGAACTTATTGTTCAGTTCAGCACAGTAAAATCTCAGCAGAAAAGAACTCCCTGTTGGCCACCCACCTCACAGTCTTTAAAAGGGAACTCTGTGTAGAAGCATTCCACATTAGGCAAATGTACACTCCTGCAATCAAAATGAAAAACACTTGAGCTAAATCATTTACCGTTCTCTCCAGCTTCCAGCCGTGATTGAAAAGAATGCAGGGAGCCCTGCACATTTAAGTGGTTTTGGCAGACCAGGAAACAGCTGTGACATTGTCAAGGGTTGTCTGTAGGAGCTGTGCAGGCTGCTGACAGCACTGACAATGCCCAGAAACAGGGCAGACACTTTCCACATTGGGTCATCCAAGGGGTGGCAGCAGCAGTGAGGTTTGTGAAGTGAACTTTTGACCCCGTCTGAGGGAACTGACTCTTAAGGACCTTGTTCTGTCATTCCCCAGACTGGTTTACTCTTTCAGAACCAGTGGGAAAGATCTTTGGTTTTTAAACTGTTTCACTTCTATTAAGAGATAGATGTTCTTACAGCTACAACTAGATGGGGGGGTGGAAGGTAAGGAATGAGGGCCAGCATTTCCTACTACCCCTCAGGGGTGGAGAAATTATGTCAAGAACTGTTCCATTAAAGCTTAGATATAGGCTAGGGAGAATCGTGCAGCTGGCCAGGTGGTTCTCAGTACCGTAAGGCCTCCACAGCCCTCTAAGGTTTCTCCTTCTCCATCTCCAGGCCCTCCCTAGACCTACCTGGCTCAGCTCTCCCACTGTCCTTGCAACCAGGAAATCCCTCTGCAGCTCCCTCATCAGGCCTGACCCTCACCAAAAGAGCTGCAGACACTGGTCTTCCTTTCTACCTCAAAACCTATTTCTGTCTTAAATTGATGGCCCACGGAAAGAATTAGATGAACTAATTTACGCTGAGGTTTGATTAACTGAGTATTCTGAATGGGCTAACTTTCCTAGGGGCATGTGCATCTGAAATGAGGACCCTGATTCATCAAATGAAAATAAACCTCTGATGGTGAAATGTTCTCCTGCACCATCTGGTATGGACATTTTAGGGAACAAAAGGAATCTTTCCTGAGCCTCTGAAGTGATTCCCTGTGGATGAGCTTTTAATCTAGCTCCCTATATTTTCTTTCTAAAGGTGTAGAAGTCAGTTATTATGTCTTTAAAAAAAAAAGTCTTGGGCAGCGCCTATGGCTCAAGGAGTAGGGCACCAGGCCCATATACTGGAGGTGGCAGGTTCAAACCCTGCCCCAGCCAAGGAAAAAAAAAAAAAAAAAAAAAAAAAGAAGGCTTCACAAGTTTGCCTAAATGCATTAAAATCAGTGAAAATTTAAGCATGTTATCTCAAATTGTTAAACTGAATCACAAGCTGAACTGAAGACAGCCCTTGATATCCTTACCTGTAGACTTGTAAAACTTCAGAAAACTTCTGTTAACCAAATAATAGGAAATAATGCCAGGTAGATGAATTGAGAAAGAGAGATCGCTAGAACTGGTTAATTAGAAAGGGGTGAGGGGAAATAGTAGTTTCCCTTCAGATATTAATAATCAAAGGGAAATGATTTCTGGGATTCTTCATAAAGACCAAGCTGTTTCCACTGGAAAACCTGGCCTCTACCTTCAGAGTCCTATTATAAATTGATACCTTAGAAGCAAGAAACAATGAGGATATCATTCTTATGAAAATTCTACTTAATTGTTCAAGAATTATCGTTGTTACCAAATAATAGATACTGTTAAAAGTATTTATTATAATCAACTTAAGTTTTCACCTGTGCCAACTGTGTAATTTTTTTGTGTTACCATTTTCTTGGTTCCAAATGCCTTGTACCATATCTAATAAACCTATGTATCATCTAATAAAGTATAAAGTAAGCAATTAGTAAATACTTGTTTAATGAGTGGATATAGTCTTATTTTGCTTTCTATGTTTTCCTTAGGATGCAGGGTATTAAGCCAAAGGAAGCTGTCTGGTAGAACTTCTCATATATAATATTGATGTCAAACTCTCTATTTTTACATAAATAAACACATTTGCTGGTTGGGTGTGCATTTATAAAGCCCTGCCTATATTCAGGGCCCTGGGCTGAGCACTGGGCAGCGGAAGCATGAGTCACTGTGCTGCTGTCTCCTTCCACAATGGGATTCGAGACCTTATGGGTAGAGCTTCCTTCTCAAGAGGCCCACCTGTGCTGTCGAGAGTGCCTCTGAAGGCAGTGCCCTGGGATGTGAAGCCTGGGACTAGAATGTAGAGTCCAGTCCGGGGAGATCATACACATAATCCACCTATGGGGGGAATTCCCTTAGCTGGAAATAGGTGGTGATTTCCAAACCCAGGGTTTTTTTTTAGAATTGAGTAAGCTGATAAGTATTCTTAAAGCTCTGAAATAGTGATGGGTTTTCCTAATTGGGAATCCAGCTGCTGGTTTCTGAAGCAGAGTCTTAAAGTTGACAGATGAAAAGGAAACAGGACAACACACAGAAGCTGAGACCCAGGGGTCATTCACCTAGTCCAATTTCCCTCCTACCCAGCCACCACCCATTCTTAGAAGATAAAAAGAAATTCATTGCAGTCCCCGGACTACTCATTTCTATTTGGAAACATTGATGATCAGAAGTTTTCTACACTGTATATCTTACCTAAATAACTCTTCATGAATTTTGTCATTACTTAGTCAGCATCATTGTTCATGAAAATATCTTGCATCTATGTGTATTTTATCTCTTTAGCCTTCTTGACTTCTAGACCAGAAGTTCCCAAACTTTTCAAATGTTATCCCTTTAACATCAGCTTCTGTAGCCGTCACATCTCCTTCTACTTTAATTTACTGTGCCTTCGCTTGTGGAAAAATTGGACAATGTGTACTTAAAGGCAATATGGCTTCCTGTATCCAAATAACTCTACTCTCCATGGTCACTCTTACGCCCATGTAGGTTGCTACAATCCTTAGTTTGGGAAACAGTTTTGGCTTAAATGATCCCAAACATTTCCATCAATTTTGAAGCTTTTTTCTTCATGCTTTTCTTTCATCTTCCTTAAAATGTGAAGATTATGTTGAATATGTTATTAAAACAATGTCATGGCCAGTGCTATGTTTAAAGCTGATTTATTTGTGGACTCTCTTTGGAATGATCACCTTAGTAGTAATAGATCCTTAGAACACGAGTACTGTAACTTCCAAAATACTTTTCTATATTTACTTGGTCACCTACATGGAACAGTTCTCAGACTTGTTTTGGGTCTCAGGGCCCTTTTATATATTCTTACAAACTATTGAAGAGACAAAAGAGATTTTGTTGATGTGGGTTTTAGTTATTGGTATTTATTGTCTCAGAAATTAAAACAAATTTTTAGGACAACACATCCCATTAGCTGTCAGAGTGATGATATCATTACATGTCATGTAGCCACTGCAAAACTCCATGATATACCCATGGAAGAACAAGAGTGAAAGAGACAAGGAATTGTTTGGTATTATAATAACAATTTGACTTTGTGAACCCACCAATATAAAACATATTCATGACACATTCTCTAAACTTGCACTCTGAGATCCACAGTAAATACTAATCGGTGATGCTACATCCTTGCTCAACAATGCCTCCTACAATCGTACTTAAAATAGGTTAGATACAGGCTGGAATATATTTATTAGCCACTTGGTTTTCCCTAGTCTGATGATTTGAATTTTATAAGAAACAACCCTAAGAAATGTTTTAGCATAATCTTAGCAATGGCATAGCGCACACTACTTCCTTTTATAATGATCCATGGGGGAAGTGGTATAATGATCTGTGGGAGAAACGGCTAAAGCTATAGGAATAACTCTGCTTCTCCTCAGAATCTGCTGTGTTTTTATCTATGGCCACTATAAATCTTATAACTGCTTTCTGGTTTGCTTTGGCCATGTAAGACACAAGCTAGAAGTTCAATTTTTTTTTTTTTTTTTTTTTTTTTTTATTCTTCAGGGCCCAATGTCTTTATTTCTATATGGAATTTTTTCTGGCATTACCTTATTTCTCTGATCTTATTTTTCCTTTGCTTGGGTTTATTTTTCTTAACGTGGTCTACACTGTATTTAATTTCCAATGAGAGTGGGTGAATAAGTGAAGAAAACAAACACAGGTTCTGGTTGAGAGGGATTGCTGCAGCTCCCAGAGTGCTGTAGACCAGGCAGGGCAGCCGTGTAAGGTTTCATTAATGAAATGAGTCTTAAGTGGAGATTAGGAGGGAGAGGAAATAAGTCTCTGGAGACGTGGGGTGTTGTATGTGAGAGACTGGCTATGACAGAGTTGCAGCTGTGGAGTGAGCGAGTGATGTTCTAAGCGCAGTAAGGAGATCCATCTGCCTGTGGGCCTAGAGCTGATTGCCTCATTGTGGTTTTATTTGATTGGAGAGGCAGCTGGGCATAGGAGCTCCAGAAAATTGGAGTAACAGTTTCCTATGAGGAAAAGATTCTAATTTCAATTTCTAAAGTAAATGAGAAGGGAGAAAATTTTAAGTCTGAGAGGCCAGTTAGGAGAAAGATCTGGTGATATATATTCAATTAGGCCTATCAACATAAGCAGTTGAGAGTATAAAAAGAATCAATGAATTGTGGTTATTTATTTGGTAGCTAGTTTAAATTAAAAGTGATTCTCTAGCACGACTGTTTATTGGTTGCTCACCAGATCTGCCTCATTTCTCATTGTGTGCAGAGCCTCATGCAGTATATAGCACAGAGTAGGTGCTTCATAATGTGTTGAATGAATGAAATAGGTCCCCGATTTCAAAGGAAATGAAGAAAAACAGGTAAATAAAGAAAATGAAATGTGTATGTGTATGTATTACTTTGAGAATGTTTTCTGCGCAAGGAGTGTTCACAGTAGGATGGCTGGAGCAATTTTTGGAGAGACCCATGAAAACAGGAGTGGAAGTAATGTGCATGGCTCAGCCTTTCACACTCCAGGGCAGTGCATGAACAGTCTTGCAGTACCAGGGCCCTTGGACTGTGGCATTTTTAAGTTACGTGATAAGGGAAGTATTAGCTTCTCCCCTGGTATAATTATGGGCCAGGTTACAATAAAAATATGGTGTATTGGAATTTGGTGCCAACCTAATCCTGACAGGTTAGTGTTTGTGGTTGCAGGGGGCACCAGCTGCTCCCCTATCATGATCAGGAGACTGGGATTCAAGCCTTCAGGTTGAACAGAATTGGTTGCCTTAATGGTTGGGTTAGAATTCTTAAATGTAGTGTGGCGCTTGGCAGGAAGCCAGTTCTTTTCTTAGACTTCAACTTGTAGGGAGATGAGTTTTGAGCAAATTAGTCCTTTACTCTCAGCTCACAAACCTAATGGAGACGGTATCCTCTTAAACATCACACCTGACTTTGTTAGAAATCTGTTCCATTTCAACCTGTAAGGCCTATAAGGCTGGCCAGTGAAATCACTATAGGACACAGTGGAGGACCAGTCGGAATGGCTGGGTGACCACCAGGATGCAGACTGTGTTCACTCGAGGCTGATGGGTGAGGACTATTAGCAGTAGTGTGCTTATGAAGATTTAACAAGTGCTGAGAAAGGGGGAGGCACTGATATGTAACATTTTACTGTTTTTTTATGTATAAATACTCCCACCATGACCAATTTCAGGTTACCAATATGACTATAAGTAGAGTTTGGAAAAGAGGCACAATAGCCCACCATTATATAGTATTTTCACCATACAGACACAACTGACATAACTTCAAGAACATAGAAAATAATTAAATGTAGCCAAATTATTATGAAGTGATGAATTTTGAGTATTTTATCACTTTTTAATATAATTTATTTTTAAATTGATAAAGATTTAACTTTTAATAAAGGCTATGTTTAATAACAGGTTCATAAAATTCTTTAGAATTTAACTACCAGTACCCATAAACTGGCAAGAGTTGGTTCCAGCACACCCCTGAGTAAGAACAGCTGAGAAGTAGTACTTTGTTCTTCCAAGAAAGGTACCCAGACAGGCATCTGTGGCTTCCGTGCCAGGTTTGAGGAAAGATTAACTAGGTCCCGCGGCATCACTTCTAAATCTCTTCTGATGACCAGGAAAATTGTCACCCTGAAAACAGAATGAGTTTTCTTAAATGGCCTGCTTAGCCTTAGGTCCTAGTATCCATGGTTATGGCCAGCTTCACTGCAGGTGTTGGAAGGTGCAACTCCATGTGGCCAGAGGCTGAGAGGCACTGAGAGCAGAGATTTTAGTATCAAAAGACCCTGTAATGACTACCAGCTCTGGTTCTGCCATATCCATTACTAAGTGGGAAATCCAGGGATATATTCACCATAGAGGGGGAGGGAAAGGGGTACACCAAGTGATTTGAGACAAGCTGGATAACATATTTCTTGGAGGGATTCAAGTGTAAAATAGTCAATTTGCAGAAAATGAAATTTATTATAGCTCAGAAATGGGTCGGAGAAAAACACAGAAAGAAAGATGTACTTGAATTGAGTCCTTAATCATGACCAGAGAAGAAGAAGTTGGGTCTTTAATGGTGACTAAAGAAGATTGACCAGGTAGCAGTGAGATGGGGAGGGAAAGATGAGAGAGGGAATTCCTGGCAGAGGAAGCAAGGTAGACCAAGCGTATGTAAAAGAGAATAAAATGTCAGGTATTGTCTAGGTGATTACTTCGGTATTGGGGCAGTGGGCAGAAAGGAATTAGAGATAAAAATGGAAGAGGAGTTTCAGGACCAGGTTTCTTAACGCATTTTATGTAATACTAAAGGGTTTCAGAGTTTTCTTTTCAGTGAAAAAAAGATGCTAAAATGAGCAGAGGTTTGTGTTTTTGAAGGAAATAGGAAAACACCTCTGAGTACTACTTCATTTCCTGGGGATAATGGGTGAAATTTCCCGAGTTAGCGCACAGGCTGCTGCAGACCCCTTGAAGCTTTCCCCATGCCTCCTGTTTCAACACTGCAGCCTTTCAGGCTTGACCCTAATCTGTTCTTACAGGGAATGTGTGTAGTCTTTGTATTTACTCTATTCCTTTCCAAAAGATAGATTTAAAAAAAACAATTTACCTTTGGTCAAGAGAATTAATCTTTCACCATTTAAGCCACTCTCTGCTGCCCTTCAGTTGATAGATAATTTAGTGCATATCAGCACCCAGGAGTCTCTTCTTGTTTGCATCTTGAATTTACCAGACCCTCCTCTGTCTGCACTTCTAGAATTTTCTTTGTTTCATTGTCTTCAAGAACTATTCTAAAAATTGGATTGGAAATTTAAAATATACCTGGCCAAATCCTCTGAAATATTTTAAGTACCAGTTAATACAACTTCTATGGAAAGTTGCACAGAGATACTGCAAAGAACTGAAAGTAGACCTACTGTATGATCAGCAATCCCACTGAACGGAAAAAAAAAACATCATTTTATAAAAAATACACTCGCATTCAAATGTTCAGCATTGTTCACAATCACAAAGACATGGAAACAACCCAAGTGCCCACCAATACCAGACTGGATTAATAAAATGTGGCATATGCTTACCATGAGTCTCCCTTTATCACATCTTTGTACAGTGCTGTAACATCATAGCTCACAGCAACCTCAAACTCTTAGGTTCAAGAGATCCTCTTGCCTCGTCCTCCCAAGGAGCTGGGACTATGGGCACCTGCCATCGCACCCGGCTATTTTTAGAGATGAGGTCTCACTCTTGCTCAGGCTGATCTGAAACTGCTCAGCTCAGGCAATCCACTAGCCTCAGCCTCCCAAAGTGCTGGGATTATAGGTGTGAGCCGCCGGGTCTGGCCTGCAATTTAGTATCTTTTGTGACAACCTGGATAGAAGAGGGTGGAAGCCATTTTTCTAAGTGAAACATCACAAGAATGGAGAAACAAGCATATGTATGTCAATACCAAATGGAAACTACTCAATCAACACTTAAGTGCACATATGGAAGTAAATCTCAATGAAAATCAAGCTGGGGGAGGGAGGAGGAGAGGAAGAGTAAATCCCCACCTATTGGGTACAGTGCACACTGCGTGAAGAGCACATACATAACTTTGTTTTAATCTGTACAAAACAAAGTCTGTAGACAAAATGTGTACCCCCTAAAATTCTGAAATTAAAAAAAAATTTTAAATGACCATTACTGGACATCATCTTAAAAGGAGAACATTAAAATAGACATGTCAGTGCAGTGTGCAAATTTGAAAGTAAGATATGAAAAGCATTTATTTATAGGCAGAAGCTTTTCAGGAAACCTCAAACTTCCTTAAAATCATATTATCTGGCACCATTTTAAAGCTTAGGGTTATTCGGTTTTATTGTTAGAAAAAAAAGTATAAAGTTGATTTACATGACCATTGCTAGGAGCAGTGGACAAAGATATTCTTTAAGAGAATGGTGCTTTAATGCAAATTGGTCAATGTTATACACTTCATTAGAAGAAGTGACTATCTGAGATGGGTTTTAAGTTAAACTCCTTGACCTATCTAGTCTTCTGACTTGGTACATAAATCTCTGTTGTTTCCACAATGTCAGATTGGCAGAAGCTTGAAAAAACAGCTAGCTTCCAAACATCCTACTGGGATTGGCTTCCTAGGGCCTTGTGGACCAGAGAGATCTTATCAAAGGGGTCATAAACTGATGTCTTCAGCTCATGGGCATGCATTGTTTGGTCCACACAGCACTTTTATAAAATTGAATCGGTCATTATCTAAAACCCAAAGAATTTAATAATAACAACATATTCTTATTTTTGGCATTTCTTTGACTTGGCAAGCTTGGGGCTGCATTCTTTGAACAGTTGGCTAGCACTGAATACCCACTGCCCCCTTTTTAGATGGGCAAACATTCTCCACTTTTCCATAGTCCCCTTTAGGCATTTTTGCTGCGAACTTGGCTTCAATAGGCTAAAGTCATGTTTAAAAGGTTAAATAACAGGTATTGCATAGGCGCTGACCAATTAAAAAGAAACAGATCTGAGCACCAGAACAGAGTCCTTGGAGCATGACTCTGATAGGATAGATGCTAGTCCTTTAGTTATGGGATCACGGACAGGTCCAGACAGTCCCAGGGAATGGGCCAGTTACAGCAGTTTAGAGAGTGGAGAACTCGGGTTTGGGTCAGTAGCATTTTGCCAACTAGCATGAAATTAGTTTCACTATGTTAAAAACCTATAGCTCAGATAGAGTTTTCCAGGAAAGCATACTCTGTGATGGCGATTAGCATGTAGGACATTTATTAAGGAGTGCCTTTGGCATCAACACCTAGGAAAGAGAAAAGAAGCAGGAGTAACATACACAAGTCTGTGAATGTAATGCACCATATCAACAGAAGCAAAAACAAAAACTATATGATCCTCTCAATAAATGCAGAAAAAGCATTTGATAAAATTCAGCATTCTTTTCTAACAAGAACACCTAAGAATATAAGCATTGGTGGCACATTTCTTTAAATGATTGAAGCCATCTATGACAACCACACAGCTAATATTATACTGAATGGAGTAGAACTGAAAGCTTTTCCACTTAGAACAGGAACCACAAGAATGTCCTCTATCACCACTACTATACAACATAGTGCTGAAAGTTCTAGCCAATGCAGTCAGTCAAGAGAGGCATAGAAAGGACATCCACATGGGGGCAGAGCAAGTCAAACTCACTCTTTGCAGAAAACCCTAGAGACTCAACCACAAGACTCCTGGAAGTGATCAAGAAATACAGTAACATCGCAGGGTAGAAAATCAACGTTCACAAATGAGTAGCCTTTGTATATGCCAATAACAGCCAAGTTGAGAAACTAATCACAGATTGATTCCCTTCATTTCACAAAATGAAATACCTGGAAATATACCTAACAAAAGATGAGAAGGACCTCTGCAAAGAGAATTATGAAACCCTAAGAAAAGAAATAGCAGAAGACATCAACAAATGGAAGAGTACACCATCCTCTTGCATGGGAAGAATCAACTTTTTTAAAATGTCTATGCTACCCAAAGTACTCTATCGATTCAGTGCAATAACCACTAAAATACCAACATTACACTTTGAGGAACTGGGAAAAAAAAAAAAAATTTTTTTTGTTCTGTATGGAATTAGAAAAAAAATCTATATACTGGAGGCAATTCTTAGTAATAAAAACGAAGCCTGAGGTATCACTGTGACAGACTTTAGGCTACATTACAAGTCTACAGTGATCAAAACCACATGGTATTGGCACAAAAACAGAGACATAAACCTACGGAATGGAATAGAAAATCAATATTTGAAATCAATCTCTTATAGCCTTCTGATCTTTGATAAACCAAACAAAAGCGTATACTGGGGAAAAGAACCCCTATTCAATAAATAGTGCTGAGAGAACTGGCTAACTACATGTAAAAGATTGAAACTGGACCCTCACCTTTCACCACTTAGAAAAATTGACTCAAGACGGATAAAAGATTTAAATCTAAGACATGAAATTATAAAAATCCTAGGAGAAAGTGTGGGAAAAACTCTTGAAGATGTTGGCCTGGGGAAAGATTTTATGAAGAAGACTTTAGCAACAGTCACAACAACTACAAAAACAAAACAAATAGGACCTAATTAAACTGAAAAGCTTTTGCACAGCTAAAGACACAACAATTAAACCTTTCAGAATGGGAAAAGACATTTGCAGGGTATGAATCTGACAAAGGCTTGATAACTAGGATCTATAGAGAACTCAAATTAATCGACAACAACAAGAAAGAGCAAACAATACCATCTATCAACAGGCAAGAGTCATGAATGGAACCTTTCCTGAAGAAGACAAATAGCTAACAAACATCCAAAAAAAAAAAAAAAAAAAAGCTCATTATCCCTAATCATCAGAGAAACACAAATCAAAACCACCCTGAGATATCATTTAACCACAGTGAGAACTGCCCACATCATAAAGTCCCAGAGTTGCTACTGTGGCTGTGAAAAGAGAGAGACACTTTTACGCTGTTGGTGGGACTGCAAACTAAACAACCTCTTTGGAAAGAAGTATAGAGAGTCCTCAAAGCACTTAAATTAGACCTCTCATTTGACCCTGCAATCTAACTAGTAGGCATCTACCCAGAAGGAAAAAAAAAAAAAAAAAAAAAAAACCTTTTATCATAAGGACTTTTGCTTTAGAATGTTTATTGTAGCCCAATTTACAATCACCAAGATGTGGAAACACCCTAGATGCCCATCAACTCAGGAATGAATTAACAAGCTGAGGTATATATATATATCCTAGAGTACTATTCAGTGATAAGAAAAGATGGTAACTTTACATCTTTTGTATTAACCTGGATGGGAGATGAAAAGCATTCTTAGTAAAGCATCACAAGAATGGAAAAACAAGTATCCAATGTGCTCAATTTTATTATGAAACCAGTGGGCCATCTAACACATGCCCACATGGGGGAAAAACTTAATTCTGTTCAAGTTGGAGGAAGGGGGAACAAGAGAGGGGGGAGACAAGGGAGAGATTGACGTGCTCCCACTTAAAGACATAAGGTAGAGTGAATGGCACACCTTTGCAGTGTAGGACACAACTACAAGAGGGACTTTATCTAACACATTCAAAAATTGTGACTGGTTGTTTTTATCTTCACAATAGCCTGAAATTTAAAACAAAAATAAAGTAAAAGTGGATTTCAAGTTTGCTTTTTCATTAGGCCCAATGCATGTGGCACTAAATTCAGATGAGGCCATGCATTACAGCCATAACAAAAACTTCACTTTTAAAATGTGTCATTTGCCGGCATTGGTGTTTCTGATGAAATTCCAGGAGCTCTCAATGAATTGAAGTTTCATTTGCATGAAGAAACCAACAAAGTTACAGACTGGTTTGAAAATAATTATGTGCATGGTAGGATGAGAAGACACTTAGGCAATAGTGCTGCAGTTCGATCCATATTGTTTCTGCCAAATTTGCGGTCTGTATGAGTGCCAGTGAAATGGATTATTGCATGCCCAAAACAACACAGAAGCATGGCACAGAAGATGGGAAAATTTGATAGAGAATGCTTATGTTGGTATATATCAAATCGTAGGAACATTTCAAGAAGGGCAGCACCATATAGAAAATAAATGTGAATGTATTCTCTGAGGAGAGCCATACTCTAAAAGAAAAGAAAAAAAGAAGATACTCATTTTGATGCAAGACTTCAAAATAGAGTTGAGTGAAAATTGTGAAAGTTGGCAGCTCTATGGACTAAGTCCATTCAATTGCCTGCATTCTATCATTGTAATAACATTTTTCATATATTGGATTGTTTTTATCAGTTATCTTTTTTCTCTTCCTTTTTCTTGTGTTAATTTTTTTCACGCTATTTTTATTTTTTTATTTATTTTTATTTTTATTTTTATTTTTTGCAGTTTTTGGCCAAGGCTGGGTTTGAACCTACCATCTTCAGCATATGGGGCTGGTGCCCTACTCCTGTGAGCCACAGGCACCACCCTCTCACTATTTTTAAATTGTCATTTTTTAAATAATTTTCTATGCTTTGTATTTCACATTCACATTATTTCTAATACTGCAGTTATAAAGCTGAGTGTACATGATTACCAAGGATAGTGATTTATACACTTTGTGTTTTGGCCTCTTTCTTTGAAAATACAATTAATTTGTTCATAACTGTTAAACCTGTGTATCTATCATTGATATGCTTGCAAAGTTATGTATTATTGCCTATTTTATTGTACAAAGTGGCCTATAAAGTTCTATTGTGTTGCATATTTCTCTTCTTTTTCTCTCCTTTATAAATATAAATAAACATCTTAAATAAATATCTTTAAAACAACTTTTTATTATTTTTTTACACAATTATATTTTCAGGATTTTGATCTATTAAGGTTTCAACATTCAGGATTATGGCTTCTGGGATTATATCTTTCAGGATTATGACTGACTCCCAGAAAGTCCATTTGATCTGTAGTGGTGTTCCAGTATACTGGTTTTTTTGTTGTTGTTGTTGTTTTTCAGGCTGGATCCCTGGGCAGCATCTGAGAAAATTTGCAATAAAATCCCTATTGGAGAGAAACTAGGAGCAGGGCAATATTACCTGTTTGGCCTTTATAAAACCTAGAGTAGGGCGTGTCCTCACATCTTTTTAAAACCACCTCCAAGGCTAGATGCAGTGGCTCATGCCGGTAATCCCAACACTTTGGGAGGCTGAGATAGGAGGATTTCTTGAGGCTAGGAGTTTGAGATCAGCAACATACTGAGACCCTATCTATATACACGCACACATAAGTAATGATAGTAAGTACAAAATCTTTTATTTATTTATTTATTTATTTTATTGTTGGGGATTCATTGAGGGTACAATAAACTGATTGCATTTGTTGGATGAAGTCCTTCTTGCAATCGTGTCTTGCCCCCAAAAGGTGTGGCACACACCAAGGCCCCACCCCCCTTTCTCCTTCCCTCTCTCTGCTCTTCCTTTCCGAAAGTACAAAATCTTAACCAAATGCGGTGGGATTTGTAGTTCTAGCCACTAGAGAGGCTGAAGCAGGAAGATCCCTTGAGCCCAGGAATTTGAGGTTATGGTGAGCTGTGATCATGCCACTGCACTGTTCCAGCCTGGGCAACAAGATGCCCATCTCTTGAAAATAAATACATAAATAAATCCATGTCCTTGTTCTCTGTTGAGGGATATCCAGTAATGTTGAGTCTCATCTGCTCCCAGAGCTAGATGATATAGTGGCCAGTCCCTCAGGGAGAAGCTATAAAACTTGGGGCACTATATGTGCGGTCCAAAAACTTTACTCCCCAGGGAGTAAAGCTGGGAATTGGGAGTCCTTCTTGATTATGAAGTGCTATGCCCAGAGTAGAGTTTGTGGTGCAAATTAACTAATTCCTTAAATGTCAAGTGGGTATTCCATACTGTTCTAAGGGCTGAGAAAGATACACTCATAAAAAGACTGCTATCCTATTGCACCAGTTTATAATCCAATCAGGAATAAAAAAATGGATACATATAAAAATAACAAGACAACATAATCAGTAGCTAAATGTAGTACATAAATGAGGGTAGAATTTAGAAAACTGAAAGAAGATGGAGTAAACAGGAGTGGTTGGGGAGATTACATGGAAGAGAAGAAACTTACTCTGGGTATAGGAGAAGGGGCTGAGATTTGGAAAGACAAAAGGTTAACAATAACAGAGGCACAGATCATGTATAAACATGAGAATAGCAGAAGTTTAATGTTAGTTAGATGTTACTGATAGTTTTCTCCTAAAAATTCTGAGTATTGAAAACATCTAACACTCACTCCACTTTCAAAGATTTCCTGGTAAAATAAGAGAGGCAAATGCCTTTATTGCTTTACAACTGAGGTTATTGACTTTCTCAATTACAATTTAGGCTATTTCTAATTACGTACTGCCAAACTAAAAGAGTCAAAACAGAAGTTCAGCCAGAAGATGGAAATCTCTGCCTTGTCTGTCAGTGTGAGCATAAGAAAGTCACGTCATCTTCTTGAAACTTGGTTCTTCCATCTGGGAATGGAAAGTGGAACTGTAATTATCGTATTTGTGGTTATTATACTTCTTACATTTTAGGTAGCAACCATCACATTTCCATGAAATTTATCTAGTAATCCCTAACTAGCTTTTTTTTTTTTTTTTAAATGAAATGACATAGAACTTAAGTGTAAGATGTATATTGTACTTTTAATATAGAAGATTATATCATTCATAGTAAAGGTGCATGTTGTTCAGGAACAAAGTGGAGACATAAGTGATACACATATTGGTCAAAATGAAAAATATATTTCTTTTGTGGATTGTTGTCAAAGGAAGATTGAAAGCCACTTGTTAATAGTACTGTATTTCAAATGTAAAACACTCAGTCCTCATTTTTGAACTCTCAAAACTAACCAAACAGATAAATTTCAGAGAAAAGTTAACAGTATGTAAAGAATGAGATTATGATGAAATAGTGCATGCTAACACATACTCTGCAATTTTTCTAAAATCTATTGCTAAAATTCAAATTCTTTCTTCTCCTACCCAAGTATAGAAAGCAACAGGTTTCTTTGTTTCCATTAAAATGTGCATGCCAAGAACCTCATCCTACCCTACTTTTTATGATCGCTTTTTAAGATACTTTTTTTTTTTTAAACTACCAATCAATATTATATAATAAAAGGGGATGAGGGGCAGAGCATGATGGCAGATGGTATGGACAAGTAGCCCACCTCTCCCAAGTCATCAGGTGAGAGGAAGGGGGGTCTGGACCTTTTCCCCGTGTGGATTATTATTTTTTTTTAATTATTATTAAATCATAGCTGCATACATTGATATGATCATGGGGCATCATACACTAGCTTCATAAACTATTTGACACATTTTTATCCCAATAGTCAACATAGCCTTCCTGGCATTTTCCTAGTTACCATGACATGACATTAAAGAACAAAGGTGTGGCAGGCATCACTCAGGGCTCGGAAGCTCTGAGGACAGAGGAACAGGAAAGGCCTCAGTTGTCAGATATCTGGCTAGAGCTGGTGACCAGGGGCTGGGCCAAGGCAGGACGCGAGGCAGGAGGAGAGGAACCAGGACAGGAAAGAGCAGGAAAGACCAGTCTGACCTCCTGAAGTCACTACACCAAGCATGGAGTTCTCAGAATAACATTAAAAAAATTGTTTTTCAAAGTTAAACATGATAATTTTAAGAGAAAAGAAAATGCAGGCAGAATGGAGAAAAGTCGTCTGTAACCCATTAACCCAGAGGTAACCAATGTGAAGCTATCAGTTTCCGGATGTCTTTATGAATTTGTACATTTATTTGTGTTTATAAAAGAATCTTCTTGTACATACTATTGTGAACATCTTCCTATATTATTTTTAGCTAATGACCACCGGCTGTCAACTCTAACAACGTAACAGAATTTGTTTAACTAATCTGTTAGACAGTGAAGGCTCTTCTTTTTCTTCCTTCTTTCCTTCCTCCCACCTTTTTATCTCTCTTCCTTTCTTCATCCCTTCCTTCTTCCTGTCTCATTCTCTTTAAAAAATAGTGTAGACATAAACATCTACACATCAGCACAATTAATTCCTGAGGATAAATTCCTATGAAGAGATTTGATTGGTCATAGGACAGGAATTTTTTCCAAGATATTTGATATTTACTGTCAGTTCATTTTTTTATCATTATTTTTCCTAAAGCTTTTAAGAAGCCCCTTTATACTGCAAATATTTTTCTGTCATGTTTGGTACAAACATTATTCCCAGTTTATCGGGTTTTTTTTTTTTGTTGTTGTTGTTTGTTTGTTTGTTTGTTTTTAATTGAGATAGAGTCTTACGTTGTCATCTTCTGTAAAGTGTTATGGCATTATAGTTCACAGCAACCTCAAACTCTTGGGTTCAAGAGATTCTCTTGCCTCAGCTCCCTAGTAGCTGGGACAACAGATGCCCACCACAAGGCCCAGCTATTTTTTTGTTTGTTTGTTTGGTTTTTGTTTGTTTGTTTAGCAGGTCTGGGTAAAATCAAACCCACCAGCCCCTGAGCATGTGGCTGGCGCCCTAACACTGAGCTACAGGCACTCAGCCCTTTTTTTGGTTTGTTTTTTGTTTTTTGTTGTTGTTTTTGGAGTTTGTGTGGCAATGGGGTAAGAAGTAGGGTTTCTTCTTGGTTTTGGCAAATGTACAGGAATTTAAAAGAGTATAAGGAGTCAAATTAACCAAACTTTTCATTCATGGTTTATTCCCCACAGCCTTATAAATATTCAGCTGCATTTTATTCCAGTGTTTTTATTTAATTTTTTTTCATGCTAGAACTTTGACTTTTAATCTATTTGGATTTTGGCAAAAAGAAGTAAGGATCTAATGCTTAAGCATTTATACAAGATAATCTACTAAATAATTCATTTTCCCTCCCTGATTTCAAACACTACTTTTGTCTTGGTCATATATTTAATTATCATAGGCGCTTGGATCTATTTTTGGACTTTCTATTTTGTTCCACTGATTTATTTTGGTAACGTACCATCTCACGTTAAATATTGTAGCTTTAAAGCAAATGTTATTAACCAGTAAAACAGGACTCTAGCCATTACTCTTCTGTTTCAAAATTTCCTAGCTATTCTCATGAAATCATTTTATTAATCATTTTCTCACGAAATCGTTTATCTTTAGTATCACTGTATTAAATTTCTCCCACAAAAACATCATTTCAATGTTGACTGGATCATAGTCTTTTTTTCTCTATTAATAAGATTATTTTCAGGATAATTTTTTTTTTTTTTTTGAATCAGTGACCACTTGAAAAAACCACCCTGGTCCATGTATTACACTTTTGTTTTATGATTAGATTGATTTTGTTACTGTATTTAAGGTTTCTGCATCTGTATTTCAAAGTGAAATGTTGTTTGTGTATTCTGTTAAGTTTTGGTATCAGACTTAAGTTAGAGCTTATTTTAAATAAGAACATTTCTTCTTTTTTTATTTTCTAAAATGTTCACATCTTGAATATTTAGGGGAAAAAGAAAACCCAAACTGCTCCAAACTAGGCCTATGGATTTCTGAACATCAGGAACTTTCTAGGACAGTTATGCCTTAGTGAGTATGTCTTGGGAGGACACAGAGTCACCTCTCTGCAGTTCCCTATAACCCCTAAGGGACCTCAGCAATTCCCACAGTTCTCAGAAGGTGGGTTGAGGGCCTGCCCAGGAGGTCCCCTGGCTAAGTGGGATAATGTCCCACCCAGAAGAAGTTGGGGGCCTGGATCACTGGTGAGGAAGCCAAAGGGGAAGACAAGTGCCTGTAAAGATGGGGCTATGTGGGAGCTAGACCCACCACAGGAAACCACAGAGACCTACAGAGAGGTAGGGAGAGAGGCAGGCCCAGGCCATCCACGAGAGATGGGGAAGCCTCCCACCATCTACAGCTGCCTTCTTATGCAAGCGGCTCTTCTAAGATCCCTTCTGCCCCCCAATACCAGCAGAGTTGAGTCGGGAAAAGGGATAAAAAAGCAGTATCTCAGAACACGACCAAGTCAGTTTTAGGGGATTTGTTCTTTCAGGAGAGAGTACAGTCCTTTCCTGTGATTGAAATGGCAAATTTTATCATATTTCTGCCATTCTAGTTGATGCTTTCCATTTTTATTCCTTTTTTATATTACTATGAAACATTTCTCTTTCCCTCCAGACTTCAAGTGATAGCTGAAAGGCACTTACCTTGAGATTCCATTCCTTCCTCACCAAGCCTTTTAGGTCCAAGTAAAGACAGAAAGTAAATTTGGGTATTTCTGTGATTGGTCCTTTGAGAAACACTTTCATCCTGAGAGGGCAGGGCAGTGACATCATTGTGGGGGAGGGAGAAAAGAGTGGGGGTGGGGGGATTTTCCTGCTGTGAGAAGGATTTTATTCCATTTGTTTCAATAGCTTGAAATTCACCCAGTAGTGGCCCTTTCTCTAACTGACACAGTACTCCTTGAGTGCCACCTGGCTCTGATAACCTCCTCAGCACTTGGCCACGTCCACATGGGAGTGAGCACCATGCCTAGGTCAATGAAGTTCCAAGGTCACAGGGAGCTGGCTGCCCCTCGCGTTCCTAGGGAGGCACAGTCAACAACTCAGTGCCACACTGAACTCCAAACCAATTAAACTAGTATGTTTTTAAGTTCCCCAGGTCCTTCCAATGTCTAGGGGAGGTTGAGAACCACCCATGTATTGGCCCTCCCCTTCTCCCATTTTCTTTCCCCAGAGCCTGGTAGTGTTGAGGCTTCACAACTGGCAGAGAAGGGGAAGGTGCTGGGGGTGGGAGAAGGATTCTTCTTCACCAGGGAAGCTCCTTGCAGTGTGGTGACTGGTAGGTGGGCAGGTAGGTCTCTAAAATCTACCTGCAGTATAACCTTTCAGATCTACCTGATACTTCTAGACTCTGGATGGCTCCTTCCATGACAAATCCTCAACCCCTGCCGAAGTTTGTATATTCTTCCTGTCCTAAGGGCAAACACCGAGAAGTAAAAGGATCTCAATACTGGGGCTTAGTTCACTATTTTGAATTTGAATAAGAATAGCATGCAATGATTTCAAACAAAGCATTGGGGAGTTGAGCATTTACAACGCTGAACTTTTCATTTCCCTCTGGTCGTATAGTGCAAGTATGGGTGGGAGGCAGGGCTGGGCATGAACACTCACAGCAACTTGAGCCATGAGTCAAAGTTAATTTTATTAATGTATAACTGTTTTAATGTGAATTATATAAATGATTAGTATTCCTACAGCATTTGTCCCACTACCAGTTATTAACAGAGAAGACGTCCAGTGCCAAACCACACAGTAGTCTTGGGAAGTGTTTCCTTGAACACAGCATGTGAATGCTAGAACTGAATTTGGCAGCTCTCCATGAGCCCTCCCCTGTTTGAAGAGGAACCAGAAATGCCTGGAGAGGTCATAATGGCCCAGCTCCAGGGCTACTGTTCAAGCCAGAAAGAGACACCAGGACTCCAGACCCCAGGCCAGGACCCGCATTGTCCCATGTCACCTCTTACATGATCTACAACACGCTAAGGATTGCCAAGACATTCTGTAGGCTATCACACTGGTTCTATGAGCCATCTGCAAAGACCAAAATAAATACCAACTGTCAGGCATGCACTTGTTCAAGGCCACCACCTACATGTGCAGACATGTGCACTCTGCACATGCCCACTGAACAAATCAGGGAAAAGACACATCACTCACTTCTCACTCCATTAACCCCGGGCAAGGGACCACTGCCACATTGCCCAGTTGGATGTCTGAGAGCTGGAAAGAGACCAGCACTCATATCACACTCCATCAGCAAATAAAACCCAGACAGGGCATCTATCCCAACACCACGGAGGGGAGACACCCCAGACCACAGCTCCCAGATCCCAGGGTTGCCTCTGATGCCCGCCCACCTGCAGGCCACCCACAACACTGAAGGCAATTCTTAGCACTACAGGTGCATGATGACCCCGAGTTACACACGCAGCAGGACGGTGCTCTGCAATACCAATGCATTTTTCATTCTGGGTCCTTTTTGTGACCTGGAGCCTCCAACCCAGTGAGCTGTGGCCTCCTTTCCTTAAGGAGGAGGGTGGAATCCAGACATGAACAAAGCAGTCAATATTTAGCTTTTAGGTTCCAAAATAATGCTTTTGCAGTTGTAAGATGTGAAAGCAAAGCTCTCAGCTGTTCTGCCAGAGCCAGGTAGGTTTTTATGAGATTTCAAAGAGAGAGAGAAACTACCGGGTTCCAAGAAAGGAAAGCTTGAAGAACTCAGTGCCCAGAGATTTCATTACAAGCTGTAGAAAGGAAGGGGCTGTTTCCTGCCACTCAGAGAAGAGATAGAAGGTCTTCCTGGAGGCAGGGAATAGGGGAAAGGGCCAGAGAGAGAAGAGGGTGTACAGGAAGGTTGAAACGCTCCCTGGGTCTCAACCTGGGGTGGGGATGTAGGCCCTAGTTTCTGCTGGCGCTCTGAGGGAAAGCAGGTTCCCAGAGTGCCCTGGACCAACATGGTGGCAGGAGTTCAGTGGAAATGGTGGGGTAGTGGAATTAAGCAGAGAGGGGGTTTGGACTTCCCATGAACTGTGAACAGATCCCTTCACAACCCGGCAGGAACTGGTGCTGAGGGGCCAGTTAGGCCAGAAGTGGCTGGAGGGTGGTTACACATGGCTCAGAACACAGAGATCTGTTAACCCAGAGGCAGAGGCTTGGGCCACAGATGTCAACAGACCCCAAGCCCATGCCCCAGGCCTCCCGGGACAAGTCACCTCAGTGGTGGCAGTATGTCCTGTTCCTTCCCTGGCCACCGCAATGGTCTATAAACTCCCCCTTGCCTGCAGGTGACATCTTGGGGCAGACAAGGGGAAGGGGAGAGAAGCCAACAGCCCTGATAGGGAATCTCAACTCTGAACTGACAGTGTTTAAATCCTGACTTGCCTAAGTAGTAAATGGACAGTCTACTCTTTCTATTGGAAGAGACTGAGTTACCTTGAAATGGCAAGATATGTTTTTTTCCACCATTAGAAGAAATGGAAAAAAGATTACATTTTCTTTCTTTCTTTGTTTCTTTTTTTTTTTTTTGGTCAACAGTAGAAATGGAAAAAAGATTAAGATGGTCTAAACGGAGACTCATAAGCAAGTTCAGTTCAGTTAAAGAGAAATAAAGTTTCTGCCCACCTGAATGATACTGTGTGAATTTTCCCTTAACAAAAAGGATAAGTCCAAGTCACAGTGGATGGAACCCCCAAGGCCAAGGCAGAATGGGCTATATTTCCTTGGTGAGATCTTTCCAGTTGTATTAGACACAAGCATCTCCTAGCTGCCCGAATGCCTAAGTGTCCTGCCATGTTTCACGTCTGCTGAAAACTTCTTATAAGGAAAGGTAAGTCCTATTACCTATTACCCATCTTTGCTAGCAACTCACTCATTTTTCCCGGGGTCTCACCGTGGCTCCTCCCCCGTCGAGACCCCCCTTGCTTTCTGATGCTTGGTTGTTGGCACCTGCAACTGCTAGGGATACGTGCCCGTGTACACGGACTCCTGGCCGGCTGCCCGACAGCTGTGCCCTGCCCTGTGCCGTGTGGGGAGAGGGCTGCCCCCTGCTGCTGCCCTCCCCGAGGGGCCTGTGCTTATTTTCTCTCCCTCCTGAGACCTGGCTTCAACGTAACATGAGAGCAGAGGTGGGAAAACACAGTCTTCCTTGTTAACGTACTGAAACAAAGATTACATTAACAGAGAAAAGGGAATGTCCCTGTTAAATATTTATTATTCAAGCTCTGTTGCACACCATTAGAAAAGGGAAAAAAAGAGAAAGAGAGAAAAAGAGAAAGTCAACCACTAAGTTTCAAGACGGCTGGGTGGTAAGTACCCTATCAGCAACATACAACAGGCAGGGACACCACGTTCCCTAAAATAAATAAAACAATATGGGGTCTCCTCTTAACAGGAGAAAAACTCTTTTGTAGTGCTCCATCCCCAACCGCACCTTTTGTTGCCCAGGTCCCTGCGGCAAAGGGTCACTCCCTGCTCACAAACGCTGAGGTGTCCCCTGCAGGCAGCGGCAGGCCACTCCCAGCTCCCAGCCCTGCTCAGCTACAGAGATGAAATAGTAACTCTCAAGTTTTAGTGGTTACCACATGCTAGGACAATATTCGGAGTGCCTGAGAGATATTAACGGGCTTAATTCCCAGAGAAATCCTATGAGAGGGTACCACCACCCCAAATTTGAGGAACAGAGAAACTGAGGCATATGGGGCTCCACACAATTAAGCAGCAGGACTGAGATTTAACCTCTGGCCAAGTCCAGAGTCTGTGCTCCTCATCACTCTCCTGCACACACCCTCTGATGATCATCAGTTCGTGGGTTTAGGCCACTACATTTCTGAGCCCATCCCGACCAAGGCGTGGCCCAGCTGGGCCTGGAATGAGTCTTTGGGTCCTAGACTCAGCACCCCAGGGAGCTCCCAGGCCTTGGACGGCCCGAAGAACACCTGCACCTGAATGCTACCTGGAATCTTAGGCTACCCAGGTCCCACCTGGACTTGCCAGAGTGCGTGAGGGATGATCTTCAGCCCCTTCTTGTCCATCCTGCCTTCTTCAGCCTCCACTCCGATTTCCAAGGGAGCAGCTCAAGGCTGCAATTAAAACAGTGTCTACCCCAGGTGGCAGATTAGACACCAGCATAGGAATGGCATCAGAAGGGACTGGCATTTCTGCACCCTGGCCTCCCTGTCGCCTCCACCTCCCTCTGCTCCACTCCATCTCCCTCAATCCTCTCCACCTCCCTCTGCCCCTCTCCCCCTCACTCTGCCCCTCTCCAACTCTCTCTGCCCCTCTCCACCTCTCTCTACCCGTCTCCACCTCTCTCTGCCCCTCTCCACATCTCTCTGCCCCTCTCCACCTCTCTCTGCCCCTCTCCACCTCGCTCTGCCCCTCTCCACCTCTCTCGGCCCCTCTCCACCTCTCTCGGCCCCGCTCCACCTCTCTCGGCCCCTCTCCCC
>CAUYPK010166438.1:0-20364 GCA_963574355.1 Loris lydekkerianus
TATAACAACAATGAAGACACAAGTTACCAAAACCTATAGGATACAGCAAAAGCAGTCTTGAGAGGAAAATTTATCTCTTTAGAAGACTACATTCGAAAAACAGAAAGAGAGAACATCAACAAACTCACAAGCCATCTTATGGAATTGGAAAAAGAAGAACAATCTAAGCCTAAACCCTGCAGAAGAAAAAAAAATAAATCAGAGATTAATGAAATTGAAAATGAAAGAATCATTCAGGAAATTAATGAAACAAGGAGTTGGTTTTTTTAAAAAATAAATAAAATAGATAAACCTTTGCCTAGACTAACTAGAAATCAAAAAGTAAAATCTCTAGTAACCTCAATCAGAAATGACCGGGGGATTGATACCTGTGAATCAAATAGTGACTAATTCTCCCATAAATTGAATTTAATTTTGACCAAAGTACATTATTTAAACATTAATTTTTAATTCAACTTGTTAACATGTTGTTAATATGTTAGAACATTGCATCCTCATTTATAAGTGACACATGTTTGTAATTTCCCCTTTATAATAATATCTTTTCTTCAATTTTAATATGAGGTGTACCCAAATCAAGTAGAATGATTTTGAAGCATTTCTTCTTTTTCTATTGTCTATAAGATTTGTCATGATCTGTTTTTTGAAATTATCTGTTATTTTTGTTTATAAATATTAGTTGTCTATTTTTTGAGACTTAAAACAAATAAGAAGTTAACTGATGACTCCATACTGAACTTCAGAGTCAAAGCATTCTATAGTAGACATACACTTATTTGACAATGTGAATGTTACTTTCTTTGCATTATTATTATTGCTTAATATTTCAATGTAGCAATTGTCTGATTCCTTTTCTGAATGTATTTATGTTCATTTGTTCTTTACGAGTTTTTTGTCTCTAGTTCTTATTTTAAACATTGTTATTGTTATTAAAATTTAAGCCTTTTTAATTTTGTGAAGGCAAAAAAATAGAAACCTAATAAACATATGTATATGTAAAAATAAAAAAAAAAAAAGATTTTAATACATCTACCACTCTTGGCTTTATATAAGCAAATAGGAGAAACAAAGCATAGTTAGACCAATTTGTTACTTCCATCCTTGGATTCTGTCTTATAGAAACTTTTATGAAATTATTTTCTTCACTATATCTTAAAAGATTATCCTTCTACTCTAAAGTTTGATTTTCCTAAGTGACTTCTAAATATACTTTGAACTTGTTTATTTGCTATGTGATTCTATTTTGCTATGCTGTGTATATAATGTATAAAATCACTCAATCCTTCTCCATTTTGATCTTCTGTAGTGAAATATCTCTATCTATACTTTGTTAAATATTTTGATATAAACTCTCCATTTAAACTACCATAATAAATACTTAGAAACTTACAAATTAGAGTATCTTCACAGTCATTAACTGACATTTGATTTTTTTTATGATATGTCTCTCTGTATGTCAGATAAAATCAGAGAAAATATTTAACAACAAGGAAATTATTAAACATGATATTTATACTTTCATTGTTAATGTAATTGAATTAAGTTGTCTTTAGTTACAAAAATTGTTGTCTGTTGGTAATACATAACGTGATTGAAGTTCATAGTTACTGTACACTTCATATATCTTTGCACTTGTGTCATGGAAGTAAAGTTCACTAAAAAGTAAAGTGAGCTAGCCAATAGTTACCATCTAAAATGCAAACACAAATGGAATTTTAATTTTCTTCTTTATTTATTTTTGGCAGTATTGGCCAGGGCTGGGCTTGAATCTGCCACCCCCAGTATAGGGAGTCAGCACTCCTACTCCTTGAGCCACAGGCACCGCCCAGAATTTAAATTTTCAAGTGGTAGGTAGTTCAGGTATTGATTAGACTAACACCTCCCTTTAGGAACTTACAAAATTGTTATGCAAATATATACCCATATACATGTGCATGCACAATTAACCTGGTAGACAACTCAAGTTGGATAGTTAGCAATTTATTTTTGTGTGTCAAGCAGCAAAACTATTAGATTTTTTTTCCCTCAGGTACCCTGAGGCACGATTGAAAAATATTTTACCTATCCAAGGTAATACAACCTGATTTTAATTACATATACATTGTCTCACGATTACCATAATCAAATTAATTAACATGTCCATCATCATCCACAGTTACTATTTGTGTGTATGGTGAGGACAGTTAAGAATTTGTTCTCTTATCATATTTCAAGTAATATAGCATAATTTGCTACAGTCCTCAGGCTATATATTAGATCTCTTATTAATCTTATAACCAAAAGTTTGTACCCTTTGAAAAACAGCTCCCCATTTTCTCTACCCCTGTATTCTCTACATTTTGACTTTTAGATTCCACCTATGAGATCACATAGCATTTGTTTTTCTGTGTCTGGCTTATTTCGCTTAGTATAATGTCCTCCAGGTTTGTTCATGTTGTTACAAATGGCAGAATTTCCTTCTTTTTAAAGGTGGAATAGCATCTCAATGTGTATATTAATCTCATTCATCTGCCAATAGACACGTAGGTTGTTTTCCTGTCTTCACTACTGTGAATAATGCTGCAACAAACACGGGGGTGCAGACATCTCAGGATCTGAATTTATTTCCTTTGGACATGTGCCCAGAAATGTGATTCTAGATCATGTGATAGTTCTATTTTTAAATTTTTGAGGGCTCCCCTGTACTATTTTCTATAATGCTGTACCAGTTTACATTTCTATCAACAATGTACAAGTATTTCCTTTTCTCTACACCTTCACCAACACTTACCACCCCTTGTCTTTTTGATTATAGCCATCCTAACATATGACTGAGGTAACATTTCACTGTGTTTTTGGTTTTCCTTGCCCTGGTTCTTCTTGATGTTGAGCACCTTTTCTATGTGCCTACTGGTCATATGTGTCTTCTTTAAAAAAACATAAAATGCTGATTTGGATCTTTTGCTCATTTTTAAATTAAATCCATTTTTTTCTTTGCTATTTAGTTGTGTTAATTTCTTATATATTTTAGATACTAATTCCTAATTAAATACATGGTTTGCAGATTTTTTTTTTCCTATTCTGTAGGTTGTTTTTTTCATTTTGTTGGTTGCTAACTTTGCTACATAAAAGCTTTTTAGTTTGATCTAACACCACTTAATTATTTCCATAAAGACCACTGTGAATGGATTTTTCTCCTAAGTTTTCTTTCAGATTTTTAAAGTTTCAGATCTTAAATTTACATCTTTAATCCAAAGTACTGGATCTTTAACAGCCATTTATTAATGACTTACATTTTATAATTAAGCTTATCCATTTTTCAGTCTTTATTTTCACATTAGGAAGTCAAATTCAGTTATTGATTTTGTATAAGAACACCCTAAATAAGAGCATAATTACTATCATGAACAATAAATGTTAACACCTGAAAATAATTTATAAACACATGAGCTGAACATGATATCATTCATTCATTAAAGTTAGTCATGAAATGTTTATTTGCTGTTCCAGGAATTTCTTTATTCTCTGGGTATCATAAGACATAGTCTTTGTCATCAGTGAGATTACCTCATAAAATTTTAACACACGAAGTAGTCATAGAAATCACCTAATATATTTAATGTGTTTCACAGAGAAATTTGCAAACCAAGATCTTAATTAGTTAAGATCACACAAATAATAGCAGAGATGATTCAACAGCATGTAATAATGTTCTCTTTACCTACAAAATATATATAAGGTCTGCCAATTAGGTTTGCGAACTAGTCCCCATGTGCTTAAGTTGGCAGCCCTGCACAAAGAGCTTGGTAAGGTTTCCTAACTTTGGTATATCAGTGTCTCAGTGTGTTCGCATCAATGTGCAATGGTGTCTTGCTGAGTGGCATTCATTATTGTTGCTGTTGCAAGAATGTCAGCGCTTGAATTAGAGCAATGAACAAACATTAAATTTCTTATTAAGCTTGGCAAGAGTGGAAGGGGAATCAGGGACATGGTAGTCCCAAGTTATGAGGATTATGCCATGAAAAAAATGACAGTGTACAAATGTATTAAATGTTTGTCTGAGGGGAGAAACAGCACTGATGAAGAGAAGTAGGGAGTGGAGGGCCAGTAACAAGGAGAACTGACAAAAATATCGCAAGAATTCAGAGAATTATGTGTCAAAATCATCGGCTGACTGTGAGAAACACAGTATATCAACTAAACATCGATAGAGAAACAGTAGGGAAAATATTAATCTAAAATCTTGACATGAGACAGGAGGTGTGCGTAGAAATGGTTCCAAAGCAGCTTACTGATGCAAAAGCAAAAAGCTCGCGTGGTCCTGTCTGTAAGGGAATTCTTATCAGCAAAGAAATAACTTCATTGGAACACCCTCCCTTTTCACCTCATCTGGCCCCCAAAGACTTTTTTTCTTTACCTAAAGGTAAAGGAAATATTGAAAGGAGACATTTTGATGGCATTCAGAAGTCATCAAGCATAATATGATGACAGCTTTGATGGCCATTCCAGAAAGAGACACAAAACTGCTTGGAAGGGTGGACTAGACACTAGCTTCCCAGGGGAGTGCTCAGAAGGCGACCAGAGTAATATTCACTAGGAGGCAGGCAGCACCTTTTCTAGGATGAGTTTCAAGCCAACTGGACTGTCAGACCTTCTGTGTATCTTCTTAAAATTTGGTTGTTACCAATTTCTTAAGAAATTTAACACATCATCTAAAAAGATATTATATACTTCCAATAACGTTTCTGACATAAGTGCATTAACTTTTGAATATAAATATTCACTGGTTATTATAATATTACCAATACACTGAATCAACAGTAGTGATGAGTTTTCATTATACAGATTTTGCCTTTGGGAGAAAAATCTTACACTTTTCTTCAAAATGTGGAACCACTTGTAAGATGGTCCTTTTACATTGGAAATTTGAGTAATTGCTTTACTTACAATTAAATGCAGACATAAAGAAATTCAGGATTTCATGTCCTTGAAGAAGGTGCCCCCAACAGAGGTGCAAATAACTTGATTCCTTGAATAATTACTGCAAAACATCTTAACCTTTAGCTCTGGAAAATCATTAGAGATTTTGATTAGAGTTTAACATATCAATAACATAAGACAGGATTTCCCAAACAGGGTTCTCTGAAATACCTTTTTTTGTAATATGTTATTAATTTGTGAATATTATTGTGATATACTCTATTATGCACCCATAAAGTTTATATATGGCTTACATTTTATATCAAAACTCTCTCTTCCATTGGTTTGCTATTTAAAGGGTAATTTAGAGACAAAATTTATTTACTATAATTACTTTTTCCAAATATCATGACATGTTTCTTCCTTGGGAGCATAAGAATTTATAGAATCTTTTAATCATGTATTTTGCTGTAACATGAATGGAACCAGAGGTTGCCATCCAAAGTGAAGCAAGCCAGGCACCAAAAGAAAAACATCACATGTTCTCATTCATAAGTGGGTGCTAAAAAGTATGGTCACATGAGACAGTAGAGTGACAGACAGTGGAGACTCAAGGGTGAGGAGGTGGAATGGAGAAGGATTGTGAAAAATTGGTTGAGGGGGCTAACATACCTTATTTGAGTGATAGATACCCTAAAAGCCACGACCTGACCAGTAGGCAATCTATGCATGTAAAAAATGTACCAATAAAATTAAAATGTATTGTACATGTACATCTAAAATGAATAGTCATGTATCATAAATTTCATGATTTTAAATTAATTTACTTAATTTAATGTATGGTCTGTGATTTCTTTCCCCGATAAAGGGAATAAAGGGAAACATGTCAGTGTATCCCTCCTCCATTCCATAGTAGACTCACGTAGCTTTGCTATTCTGTATTATTTATGAGATGAAGGGCCTATCCTGAAGAAGATAATGAAATTAAGAGACTTTGAAAAACATTTCATTCATTTACATGTTCTATAATGAACACATACTATATTCTTTCTCTTTCTCCTGTATTTCTCAATTTCACTTCATTCACTCAAAATCCTTTTAAATTAACTGAGGTATAATTTGTTCTTTAATCTATAATCAAAAACTTCAAAGTCAAGATCTTTTGTCTATGGTTAACTTTGCTACTTTTCCCAAGACTAGGAAGATTTATGATTTACCATTAGGTGGCTAAGAAGTAACATATAACAGGCTTTCTTTTTTTTTTACTTTACCAAGGGGGTATTTTTTAAAATATACTTTATATTTTAGCGCAATTTTATTCACAGAAAAATTATAAAAGAGCACAAAGAGTTCCCATACATTCAATATCCATTTTCTCTACTATTAACTAACATTTTACATTGGTATGGTACATTTGTTTCAATTAATGAACCGATATTGATAAATTATTATTAACTAAAATCCATACATTATTCAAATTGCCTTGGTTATTACTGAATGTACTTTTTTGTTCCAGGATTCCATCCAAGATACCACATTATATTTATTACTCATGTCTCCTTAGACTCTACTTGGCTGAGGAAGTTTCTTAGACTAACTTTGTTTCTGAAGTCCTTGGCAGTTTTGAGGAGTACTGATCTGGTATAATGTATCTGTTTGATTTTTTTTTCTAATGATTAGATGGGATTATGGGTTTTGAGAAAGAAGACATCAGAGGTAAAGTACCATTCTCATCATATGCTACCAGCATGACTTAACTGTCGATTTTAATCTTGAATTACCTGGTTGAGGTACTTTATCACCTTTTTCCACAATAAAGTTAGTTTTCCCCCCTCTTTCCTTAATGTACACTTGTGAAGAAGTCACTACACACATCCCTGAGGGAAGAACTAGGTAGATATGATTTAAACATTTGTGAGTGGAATAGCCCCATGAATGATCTAGAATTCTTTTCATGGGGGATTTGTCTATTATTTATTTAATCTTTCATACAAGTCAGTATGGATTTGAGATTATTATTTTATACTTTGGGTTACAATTTAATAATATTTTTTATGTTGTTGAAAAAAATCATTTTGGCTTTGGACATCGGGAGCTCTTCAGCTGTCTCCTGTGTTCCTTTGACACATCCTTATCATTGTGGATTTGTGGTTTATATATGCATTATTTTTTTCCATAATTTTTTGCACTACCAGATGTTCCAGACTAATTGTTACTGGGGGTTGTTGTTTCTAATTCCTCTCAGCTGATAGAGAAAATAAATATGTGTGTACTCACTAGGTTCCTTATTCTTCAGGGATATGATCTAAGACTCGAGTGGATACTTTAAATACAAATTGTATAAACACGGTTTTTATCAATCAGAATATGTCTCTGTATGTCTTTCACTCACAAACTTGATGCCCTTTTCAACTTAAGTAAGCACTTATGCATTTTGGCTGTGACTTTTGCAGTTTGAGGGGCAATGGTAAAAGTAGCATGAATTTCCTTGTTCTTCTTCAAAATGTCATGATGGAAGACTTGTTAATGCCATAGATCTTAGCAACCTCAACGTTCAGTTTTTTGTTTTTTTCTCATTTCCACTTAATGGGAGCCATTTATGGCTTCTTTTTGGAATATCTCAATTTGTTAGCATCACTACTCCTGTACGTTGAGGCCAGAAGGATTTCTTGAACCAAGCACGGTGATACCACACTAGTAGATCTGCCAACCCACAAGGCTGCTAAGTGACCAAGTGTGTATAGAGTGGATTCACTGGAGAAAGGGAACACTCAAAACTTTGACATGATGACTCCAGATTTCATCACACTACTCAGAACAGTGTGCAATTTGAAAGCTATAAATTATTTAATTCTGGAATTTTCCATTTAATATTTCGGACCACAGTTAACCACAGGCAGCAGATATCATAGAATGCAAAACTGGGGATAAATGGGAATTACTGTGTACATATGTCCATAAATATTTCCCTAGATAAGCATTTATCTGTATTAAGCTAATATGAGTTCATACATGAGGAAGTAATTTTTAGTGGCTCCCTGGTATGGACCGAATGTTTACCCGAGAATTCATGTCTTGAAGCTCTAATGGCCAGCATGGCTGTATGTAAGCATGAGACCTCTAAAAAAATACAGCAATTAAGGTTAAATGACATTCTAAAAGGGAGTGCCCTCATCTGAAGGAGTTAGTGTTTCTATAAGTAGAGATACCAAGTGCTTGTGCATGTGTAAAAGTTGTTATTTTTCTAACTAATACATTGTATTGAACACACACATACCACGTTTATATGTATAAACCTAATTCTGAAATTATATCTGAAGTATGGTGTATATTTTAAAACCAGAATACCAGGTGAAATGAAGGACTAGTTAAGCTTACTCCATTGTTTTTTTCCCTGTCTATGTACTACTTTTCCCTGAAAATAAAATATGTCAGTTCTCTCACACAAGAATTTATGCTATTATTTCTACATAAATATATGACCCATATATGCTAGGTATTTTTAAAAATGCCATTTGAGGGAAAAACAAAACAAAACAAAACAGATTTTCTGAAAGTATATGAACAGAATAACCGTCTAAAATACATAGTTTATTGTAAGAGTAGCGATGCCTGAACAACAAAGATAGGTTTTAAGAGGCTACTGAAGAGAAAAGAAAAATAATGACTTTTCTCTCATGCATAGTTATATTTTATTACATAACTACAGGGTAGCAGTTGTCATAACATAAAATGTAGAAAAACACTAGGTTTACTTCAGATAGAGGCTTATTTTTTGAATCATTCACAACGAGGATTTGGGGCACCCAAGTTTGTCTGAGGCCCAGGTGCATCTTACAACTCCAATCATGAATCCTGAGCATGATTTGAAGGCAACTTTTTTTCTGTAAATTATTATTTTATCTGAAAATATTTACTATAAAGAACGATTTAATCAGGTATGAACAGACTGAAAAGGCAAAAATACACCATACATTGTACTTTATATGAGCATTTATATAAAAGATTACCCAGAATTTCTGAAATTTGATCAGTTACATATTAACCATGTCTTAGTTCTAAAAGCTCATAATGTTAGAAAATTATAATTTGTGTATTGAAACACATACACACTTACACATCCATACACATAAACATACTCATTCACTTTTTTGTAATTCATATATACATATATATATATATATATATATATATATATTTTTTTTTTTTTTTTTTTTTGAGACAAAGTCTCACTATGTCACCCTGGTAGAGTGCTGTGGCATCACAGCTCACAGCAGTTTCCAACTCTTGGGCTTCAACAATTCTCTTGCCTTAGTCTACCAAATAGCTGGGACTACAGGTGCCTGCCACAACGCCCAGCTATGTTTTGGTTTCAGGTGTCATTGTTGTTTACCAGACCTGGGCCAGGCTCAAACCCCCGAGCCTCAGTGTATTTGGCTGGCACCCTACTCACTGAGCTATGGGCACCAAGCCTGTAATTCAATTTTTAAAAACAATTTTGTTAAAGTATATGAACAACAGAATAACTGTTTGAAATACATATTTTATTTAAAAGTAGCTATTTCTAGAACCTGACTACTACAATAATAACAAACAATAATATAAGACTGTTTTCATGATATGAAGCCTTTCTTATTAGTATATTGACATTTGTGGTTTTACTTCTCAGAGTAAGTAAGTCAAGTAAGTAAAGATTCTGGAAATTAAATTAAAAAGAAAACTTCCTAAAATTATATGGCACCTCAGGTTTTTGTTTGTTTGGTTGGTTTTGGTAATGAGGATATGGATTCATACGATCTCATTCGGCACATTCTCAGCTTTGAGTTCAATACTCAGATTATTAAACTACCAGTCATGGCCAGTTAATGGGGTTTAGAGTTATGAAACAGAATAAATTCTATGATTAACACAGGGCTATAAAATCTGTAGACTGCTGGTTCTGCACCATGAACCTGTACTCACATTAGACTTCAGGTTTATATTCTGAGTTTACCATTTTGACTTTATATCTCCTTGGAACAAATGTTCTCACATGACCTTTAATTATTGTACTGTCAGTAGAACCTAGGAAAAGGACATCATTAGCAGTCTTGCTTGGATAATTAAGAAATAAGTTCAGAGGGATAATTGCTACATCATTATTTCTCTTTACCTTTGACAAATTAGATTTTTTAAATAATTGAGTTGACCATATGTTCAAATCTGTGCAATTAACAATGCATTATTTTAATTTAGAAATTTATACACATACAAACTATGGTCATTTTCTCCCTCTCCTCCTCCACTTTTACCCTAGGCAGGAGATGGATAAAATTATGGTGTAATTCTGATTATTTCAGTCAGTTTCAGATCAATGTTATGCATCCGTTTTGGATTAGTCTCCTGGGATTTGGGCCTCTGTCAGTGAATAGAGAGAATTTAGCATGGAGAAGACTGAAGCTTTGCAAATATGGTTCTGATTACATTTGACATTTTAAATAAAGATGTTTTGTGTCATCCTATTGATCTCTAATAAACTTACATAGATGGGTCAAAACAATGCAGAAATGGATTTAAACAAATTTTATATTACCTTTGATTGTCCTAGTGGGAGTCTTAAAGCACAGCCTAAACTAGGTAATATAGCAAGTTCTTGAAGATATGAAAAGGTAGCATGAGACAGCTCCATTAATAGTTCCTTTTGGCTTCTGACTATAATGACATGGACAAGAGTCAACTACCAAAGTCTTCCCACATTTCTCCAGAAGATGCCCCTTCATATCCAGAGCCTTCTGGTTTCTAATTCAAGATTCATAAATTTGCCATTAATTGCAACCCTAGGGTCAGACTAGCATCTGTGTTTGAAAAAAATAAATTATTTCATATGTTTGCACTCTACATACATAGCGGAAGAGAAAACAATGAGGTAAGCATATGGTTTGGATGTTACAAGCAAGATGAAGTAGAACGAGGTTAGTGAAAAATCAGAAGAGTGGCAAGATCTTGCCTTCTTCCCTAATCTCAGCATGGTCCCGTTTAGTCAATAACATGGGTTAAAAGACTGAAACAAAAGATGTAGAAAAAGTTTTGCCAAAACTAGTCAAGTATTTGCACTTACTGTTCTTGAGTGTTTACTGTTCTTGAGTGTCTACTATAGGAACTCTATTCCTATAGACTGGGGTAGGGAATTATTTGGGGGTAGTTTTCCAAGAAATATATAAAAAATAGTTAATCCTAGTAATAAAAATTTTTATGTAAGAGTTAGATATTTATTATTGCTAACTACAAATCACTATAATTCTTATTAATAAATAAAAGATAATAAAACACAACATTGATGACTGGGTAGAAAATTTTAGAAGTTTCTTCATATTAGTAAGTAGAACAGGAAAATTTCTGGTAAATTAAAGGTAGAGAGATAAGAGTAAGATATTAATGTAAGAGTTATTAATTGATGATTGAATTTCACTTAGGGTGTTGGCAGCAGGAACTGTTATAGAGCTAACTCTGTGTCATCTACAGTTTTAAGAGTTTACATATAGTAGGTAAGTCATAAGTCCTGGCACAGCCGGTAAAATAAGTACTCTTCCATTTCACAGAATTCAAAAACTATTTTCAGTTTGGTATGGATGCTTCCTAGCTTAATAGTCAGCACATGGGAGGTGCTCAGTAAATAACGCTAAATAAATTAGTGACTTAGAATGTAAGAGACAAAGGAGGAGCAGCAGACAACTCCAAGATTTTAATCTTGGGGAGCAGACAGCATATTGGTGCTACTGATAAAAAGACTGAAGTCAGAAAAGGCAGAAAGTTTGAAATTGAACAATTGACAAATTTAGTATTAAACATATGTTATTAGCCTAAGGGTGCAGAAATAGAATAGAATGAAAACCAATTGCTAGCATGACTTTCTCATTTAATTCTTTTGGTTTTCCATGGCATCTCATAAAATGTTACTCATCCTTTGTAGATGAAGAGATGTGGCTATATGCTGATTCCTGGCATTTCTTCTTTTTGATTCTCAAAAAACATATTTTTGATTCATAACCTTTTCTTTTAAAACTAAATTTAATTTCTTCTGTGAATTTAACTTTCATGTAGATAGAATATACTCGAGTCAAAAGTTGCAATAGGGCAAGATATTGGCTTAAGTGAAACAGGAAAATGAAAAGAATATTTAATTACAAGATGTCTAATAGCCATTTTCATTGACTTTTTTGGAAGCTGCAGAGGGAACTTGAAATGTTTTGCAATGCTGCAAAGATTATGATAACCGAATCAGTGGAGGAGCAATAAAGAAGCTGAAGCAGGAGGGAAAAGATAAGGATTATTGAAAGGAAGAAAAGAGCATGCAGAAGAAAATTCCCTTACCAATGGGCTGGTTATATTTAATTCCTCTTCTTCTCTTCCAATTTGCCCTGAATTATTTACATATTAAATACTTAGAAGCCAAACCATTAGCTGTTCAATGGAAGTTCATTATAAATTTGTATATAATAAAAACTTAAAAAGTATGACTATGCCAGAAGGCAGTTATTAATCCTGTCAGCAATACCAGCTTAAAAAAAAATGTTTCCATTATAATAAGCATGAAATAGAAGGGGTCTATTTTTCTTAATATGAAAGACTTAAATGTGTTTTCTAATTAATATACTTTGACTGAACTATACAGATTCTTTGCCAATTTCATTATTACCCTAATCATTTCAGGTTCTACTATAATTATAATGTAGATCATAACTATTGGCAGATGAAGATTATGGATGGTAAGAAAACTAATTGTGTCTTCAGAAAATATAGGGAGGTATGCAGTAAGTCCAAAAGAACAATACATCGATTGATCATTATATAGTGTATTAATTTTGGTAGTGGATGAAGAATTTATTATTTCAATATTAATTAGAGAAAAAGCAAATATGCAGAAAAGTAGATTTAAAGCAGTGGTCATCAACCAAGGGTAATTTTGACCTCTGGGGACATTTGGCAAGGTCTGGTGACATAGCTGATGATTGTCACAGACTGCTACTGGCATCTGGTGGGTAGAACCCAGGCATGGTGCTAAATATCTTACAATACACAGATCAGCCTCATTACAAAGAATTTTTTCCTGTCTAAAATGTCATTAGTGCTAGGGGTGAAAAACTCTGACTTCCAGTATGCTAGTCTTTTGGTTATTTATCTTTATATGTTTTTATTTAGAGTCACTTATATACTGTCATAGACTTCACATTATCTACACAAACTCTCAAAAAGCCCTCATCCCCTTTTGAAAGGTCACATGGCAAAGCCATCCCTACATGTCTTAATATAATGATGACATCAGTGACTTGATTCTAAAATGTCCTTGCTTAAGGGTGACTCTCCAATGGTGTGATCTAAATATTATGTCTATTTCCTGTTTACAGAAGGTAGAATAATGGCTGGGAAAGATACATATGTATAGTAAGGGAAACCAACGTCTTCATGTTCTTGAGCAACAAAAACTGCTCATTCACAAACCTAACTTGAAAACTACAAATCTGAACCCTTTTATTCATGTTTACTTTCTTGACAGCTATAACCCTAAATATGCCACTACAACACACACATGTTCAGTAATGATGTACTCTCCATGTAGTTCCAGTTGTTAAAAAAAAAAAAAAAGAAAAGAAAAGAAAAAGAAAGAAAGAAAAGAGTGTCTTCTTGCCTTTTGTTGTGGACACACAATTTTTTTAACTTAGCACTTTATAAATCTGGTTAATTCTGTCCACTCTGGTGGCCACTGTGTGATGTCCTCTTATGTAGACATGTTTTGGTCTCTCGCCTACGTTCAATCCATAAGCCATACAGCACTAGAATAACTTTTAAAAATATTTGAGTATATCATGGTCTTTAAATTCCTCAAATGATTTTCATTTCACTTGGGATAAAATTTAAAGTACTTAAAATGCCCTACAATGTCCCAAAATCATCTGGCCCTGCTTCTCTCACATCATGTTGTGTCTCAAGCTCCTCTTTCCACATCCATGTGTTCTAATGACACCAACTTGACTCTTCCTGCCTTGGAGGATTTGAATATGCTGAATTATCTTTCAAGGTAGTACCTTGTTAATAATTATGATTTCTGTCTAGATGTCATTTCATTATACAAGCTTTTTCTGAGTTTAATGAACTGCATGTTTGTATCCCTCCAAAATTCATTTATTAAAATTGTAACTCCCAATGTGATGGTGGTAGGAGGTAGGACCTTTGGGAGGTACTTATGTCATAAGGGTAAACCCCTATTGAATGGGATTAGTGCCCTTCTCCAAGAGACATCAGAGAGCACTCTCACCTCCTCCTTCCTCTATTTGAGGATACAATGAGAAGTCAGCAATCTGATAGGTAGAAGACGCTGGGCTTTCTATAGGACCCAATCATGCTGCATCCTGATCTCAAATTTCCAACTTCCAGAACTGTGAGAAATAAATTTACCTTGTTTATAAGCTACCCAATTTATGGTATTTTGTTATACCTATTTATGCTAAAACACTGACTTTGCTAATTTAAAATTAGGGGCCTCTATTCAAATCTCTTTAGGCACTTTGCTATTCGTAACACTTAGTCATCATACATAATTATCCATCAATTTTTGAGTGTTTGAATAATCATACATCTTTCTCATTAGACTGTGAACTCACCAAGGCACCAGGATTGTGTGGATATTATTCATCTATTTCTCAGCAGAACCTAACATAGTATCTAGCACAAAGCAGGCATTTAATAACACAAAAGAAGTTTTTAGTATAATTTATAATCATTGTGATTAACCTTTTATCAGCATAAGAACTAATGCAATCTTTAATCTTATCATATGACTAATTTTACAAATATGTTTAGAGCTATGTTTAAGAACAAATTTCTTCAGACCACATAAGACATAATTTTTAAGGATGTCTTAAATTTAGAAAAGATAATCAGGAGCTATCAAAGTAGATATCATTTAATTTTTAGCTAGAGACTATGACAATTGAGATTCATTCCATCTCAAATAATCATAAGGCAATTTACTTACAGCATTAAGACAGTGAGAAAATGTACCCTATGATTTTATTCTAACATGGTCCATTATAAAGAGGGTGGATCAGAAAAAACTATTTCAATCAATGGGAGGTATAACAGTGGGGATGCATTTTGTTACCTTGAGACATTTTGTGGGACTATCTCAAACTACTTGTTTGCATTTCCTAATGTTGCTGTTTTGTATTTACAAAACGCATCACTTTGAATCTTAAGTTCATCATTTTACTTGATCCCTTGAATTTTGCCTTTACCAAATCTTACTTTTGAAAGAATGCTAATCTGATTTGTCTAAATTGCTTAATGCATAGATAAATGGGCTTGCTATGGACAGAACTTTCATCTACTATAAAATTGTAAGGCACTACCCAAGAGTTTAATAGTTATTTGGAAGGGGAGACTGCTGCAATGGGTCGAAGAGATTCTTTTCGTTTGTAAGAGATAGGTCTCTAGAACTTTTCCAACTCTTTAAATTTGTGAACCCAGGGAAATTTCAGCAATATCCAGGCAACATCTAGGAGGAAAGTATAACAAAAGTAGAGGCTGGATTTAAAATATGCATTTGTTTGTTGATTTGCTATGTTGATTCGTTCCATACATAAGTTCTAGCTATTTTATATCAACTTGCTATGACTGTAACTCAAAACCCCTATTAGCAAATTAATAAATCATTAAACATCATAGCTCCATATTGGTCATGCAGGCATAAATTATGAATGCCAAGATCATCTGGATGGCTAGTTAGAACAATGCTGTGGGTTACAGAAGTCATTAAGTGGAAGAAAAGGGCTTTCATGGCAATTGCTGTGAATTTTTTTTATTCCCATTATTTTTTCCTACAAATATGTCATAGGGTTTTCTTCTGGCCCTATCTGCCAGGAATTATCTCCTATGGCTTTCTGGAAAGTCCTTGAAGAAAGAAGTACATCTCATTGTATCCCTCTCTCCTATACATGGCTATCATTGAGAAGAAGCTCTTTTAACAGAGATGATCTTACATTTGCCCTTTCCCAGTTACTTATGCAAGTACCATGATGAGTGAAAGTCGATGAGGTGTTCATGATAAAGTTTATACATTTTAGCTTATATCTAAGGCCCATTGAAAACCAATTCCTGCATGTTTTTCAGTGTTCATCCTTTCCTACTCTCTTAACTTCCATTTTATGTTCTACTAATATTGACCCCATCATGCTTTATAGTCTGATGTCTTTCCTTGTGTTCTCTGCTTTAAGCATTTTCCCACTAACCCCCCCCCCACACCAATGGTTAACATCTACGCATTACTTTGCATTACTTTGGCATTACCTTCTTCTCCTAAAACCGTCCATAATTCTGCATCTCAGAGTGAAGTAAGTCCTTCACAAATTGCTAGCTATACTAGTAGCTACACTTCCTGAACTTGTACACTGAATTGGTATTTTTAGTTTACACAGCTGCTCCTGTCTTTAGATTATATGCTATTCAAGGGCATGTCCTACAATACTGCTTAATAGTAAATATTCGATGCCTTGATAAAAGCAAAACTTATCTATCTTATTTTTTAAATTTAATTTGCAAAGGCATTAGTGCAAAAGTTACCCTTGAAACAATGAAGAATTTAATATGGAAATAAACTCTAAAATAGCCGGGTTCTTCTGCAACCCATTCACAGAAGAAATAGTTGCTCCTTATCATAAATCCAGGGCCCTTTTTTCCCATTTTTGTATATCAATTTATATGACTAATGATAACAATAAAAATATTTTTTATTTGACATTCTCAAGTCCTCAAAAAACACATAACTTGTTTCATATAAGATATAATGTTTTAAGAATTGCATTATAATATGATTATTAAAATCATTTATATGTATATGACATGCGTATTTTTTATATTTCTCATTTTTACAACTCATAACAAATTATGCTGTTATAATAATCACTCTTCAGTATCTCCCTCAATACATTACTGTTTTAAAAAGCTACCCCTAAGATGAAGAAAGCCTACTGTGTTATGATTATTTGAATTTTACTGAGTGTTTTGAATATGTCTACCATTTGCAATTAGATTTTAGAAAAATGAGAACAGTCAATGTGTGGACAGAAACATGAGAGTGGGCATTGGGAAGTATATATCCATGTTTCCTTAGGACATGATACTTGAGGGAATCCTAAAGTAAACCAAAGACACAGGAACCATTTACATGGTCTCAGGTGAAAAGGTAGAATGATGTCTACAATAGAACAAGCAAACAAACCACTCCATAACTCTTATTTTCAGATTATCTAGTAAATATAAAGTTCACATTTTTTTTCTGTTGTAATGATTTAACTTTTTCTTTAATGGACACTTGTAAATAGTTTAAAAGACAGATAGTTCTAATGGGCTTCTAGCACTAACATCTGGTCCCATTTCTTTCCACCCCAATTTGGCTCTAGAAAGTGACCCTTTTCAACTCTTTTAGCTTTTGCTACTACTTTTTATCAGCATGATACAAAATTAAAGCAACTAGTTTACCCAATAAATATGTATTTAATATCTTCAGTTTGCAGGCAAATTTCTTCAATTTGCAGACACTTGGGATAGATCAGCAAATAGACTCTTGCTGTCATGGACCTTATCATCTAAAGGGAAGGTCCATAAACAATAAAGATCATAAGTGAGTAGATCATCATTAGTGAGTTCTATAGAATGCAGAGAATGAATGTTATATCAAAAGAAAAAGAACAGGGTGACATGGATGGAAAGTACTCAAGAACGAAAGCAGTTCCCAATTTTGAGTAAAGCAATTGTAGTGATGTTTCAAAGAACACATTTGAGCAATGACTTAAAAGAGGTGAGGAGGTATTTGGATGTTTCCTCAGAGTTCTTCTGGTACTCTTTGTGCATTGTTATGTTTATTCTCTGCTTTTCAGTTTTAGATTTTCCTTAAATATCTATAAATCCTTGATTACTCAAATCCTTGATTTAAGAGTTAGGAAGCTAAAGCATCAGATGTCTGTACATGGGCAGAGCTTGTTGATGGGTAGAAGTCATTTTAGGGCAAAAAATGGCAAAATTAATTCCTGTTGGAAAGCCACATATATTAGTATCTTTTTTCTTTTCTCTAAGATGGTTCAGTTTCTCTAGATTTTATATGTATATTCCTTTGCTTTGGAGAATAAGCATAGCTAATAGCCTTCTAATGGATGGGGAAACAGAACTGAGGGTCTTATTCACTTAAAAACTTCCATTTAATCTCCACCTTTTGAAGTTCCTAGTGTCCTAGCATCCAGGGACATCCTCAATAATTTTTCCATGAGAAAGGAGGGTAGAATCTACCATTGCTTTAGGATCTGTGGTGGGATAGTCACTTGGTACATAGATTTGGACTATATATCCCAGGAGTCCAATTGTGCCTGAAAGAGATTTGTCCACCGGCTTTCTTATTTACAGGCCCCTACTTTACTTCTACCCCTTAAGGTCTCTCATCCTTTGATTCTCTGAGCCTTTCTGGGAGTTTGTTTACAGCTTCTTTTGTTTAACAAATTCAGTTAATATATCTCATACTAATTTTCACTTCTCAAATCATGTTCATTTCTCTTGTTGAGCTGAAGTTTTATTTTCTGTCCTGTCATTGTAGATTTTTCCTTCTTTTAGGTTTCTTTACAGTAATGTTAGTAGAGTTGCCCAAGAAAGTAGCAATAGACATGTGTTTGCTGGCTTTGTTTAAACAGAAGTCAGTACAATTCAATTAAGTAAACATTTATTTGGGCTCTATTTACTGTGAGGCACTATGCAAGTTCTTACTGGGAATCTATAAAGTATTGAGACATATGCTGCAAAGACTCAGCTTAGTGTGGAAGAAAAATTCATCTTCACCCAACTCTAACAGAAACCAGACTGATAAATGCCATGCCATGTACTGAGTTCAGTACTGTCTCCTTCACCTCTCTGCCTCCCTCCCCACAAAATTATGTTTACTTAGAACATCAGAGTATGGCCTTATTTGGAAATAGGTTCCTTGTACATGTAATTAAGTTAAAATTAGGTCATAGTGAGTTAGCGTAGGCCCTAAATCCACTGGCTAGTGTCTTTAAAACAGAAATGAGAGACAGAGATGCATATAGAGACCCAGGGAAAGGGTCATAGGATAACAAAGCCAGAGGTTGATAAAATAATGCATCTGCAAGAGAAAACAGTCTTGAGGCCACCAGAAGCTAGAAGCAGCAAGTGTGACCCTTAACTGTGAACTACTAGCTTCCACAATGGGAGAAAATACATTTCTGTTGTTTTAAACCATCTAGGTTGTAGGGGGTCCAACATTTTGACTTCTCTGCATCACATTGGAAGAAGAATGTCAGGCCACATATTAAGTCCATGAACACCAATGAAAGCTGATAAGCAAAAAAAAAAAAGGTCTGTGAATATTTTTCATGATACCCGTCACCACAGATGAGCAAAATAATCCTCATATAATCATCATGTGGCCCACGGGATGCAGGGACGCTTCTGTGAGTATTTTGGAATGATAACCCTGGGAAACAAAATATATGTCATAACACCAGTACAGAGCGGCCAAACAGAACATGAGTAGGATGGAGCCCAGGACATGGAAGATAGGAAACATTAAAGCATTGGTAGTTCTCTTTGGTCAAATAGAAATTTTACAAGTAAAAATGTGTTTGGCATTGTTAAACTATATGACAGAGACAATTATTTCAGGGCTGATTTTCCAGTGATAATTACTAAAATGATGATTTGACCCCATGTACACATTTATATTTTAAAATCATATATTTTCTCCAAAATCATCTCTAATACTTTCTGAATATGTTTGAGAAAATAAAGGCACACATCTTAAGCAGCATGTAATCATTGTTTCTGAAAGAGAATCAGATGCATTTTGGGTTCATGAATTTTATTCATATCAATAGATATGCCGTCATTATTTTGAAGTAGACTTTCTAGCTTCATTAGCATTGGGAGTAACTTTTAAAGAAGTACTCCATTTTACTATTATAATCTAAATCATTTCCAAGATTATCACAGCTAAAGCAAGAGTAATGTCTTTTGGCATATATATTTGAATGTCTTGAAAGTAGAGATTAAATGTTTAAAAAATTGAAGTCTAGGAAGAAAAAAATCTGATCTGACAAATTCTAACGACATTCTCAAGAAAACAAAAAGTGCTGGTGACGTAAGATCTAAATTGTTAACATTTGTTCAGCTATCATCTCTGAATTAACCAGCCTATTAATATAAAATCGATGATTCTGAGACTTTATAAGTAAGCTTTGTAATCTAATTTTTTTTTTTTTTTTTTTTTTTTTTTTTTTTTTTTAGAGAACGAGTCTCACTTTACCACCCTTGGTGGAGTGCCGTGAAGTCACAGGACCCACAGCAACCTCCAGCTCTTGGGCTTCTGCGATTCTTCTGCCTCAGCCTCCCGAGCAGCTGGGACTACAGGCGCACGCCACAACGCCCGGC
>CAUYPK010166440.1:0-19941 GCA_963574355.1 Loris lydekkerianus
AACTTCCATTACAATGTTAAAGAGCAATGGAGACAATGGGCAACCTTGCCTGGTTCCTGATCTAAGTGGAAATGATTTCAATTTAACTCCATTCAATACGATATTGGCTGTGGGTTTGCTGTAGATGGCCTCTATTAGTTTTTTATACTTCAAATTCTTTCCAGGTAATCAGAGCAAAGTACATGGAACATAATCTGTTTCTTAATTTTTTTCTTAAATAACTTTAGGCAGAGACTTTTTTTTTTTTTAATATTTAAACTATAGTCTGTTAAATCAGCATTTAATCAAACCCACCACACACATTAAAGGGTTTAGACTTAAAGGCTTCCAGAAGGTGATCCTGACATTTAAGGAGTTTCAAAACCTCTGACTCAGCCAGAAAAATGAGCAAGCATGCTTAGTTTTCCCCTAGCTGACAATCTATTTATTTTTAGAATGCAGTGTCTGTGAGGTTAGGGCCCATCTTGCTCCCTCCTCTGTTCTCCGTGCCTGGCACAGAGTAGAGTTATAACACATATTCATTGAATGGGTAAACAGATGAATAAATAAACAAGATAACAGAAAGGCAAGATGGTGAGCTGATAGCTGAGCAATGTGACCCTCCTCATAATAGTGACTTATTGAGGTAAAGGTTGTCGAAGGTTGCTGTGGCCCTAAATTGGAAGGCCATTTCTGTTATTCACTAAACTGTGTGACCTGGGGAAATCATTTCCCTACATCTGAGCTGCTTCACCTTGCAATGGGGTTAATAGTCCCTACTTTAAGATAAAGGTTTTGAATGCTAAATGAGATACTTCACTAAAGAGTTTAGCACAGTACCTTAGCTCCTGGTAAGTTGTACCTGCAGTGATTATTGTTATTTGTAGACAACCAACACACTGTCTTCTTTCTAATGCATAAATATAAAATCTTAAAAAATGATATTTTATTGTCTTTTGAAGCCTAATTAGAATATCAGTGTAACACTTGAGTTAAAAATGTTGAATTTTTGTAGAGCCTGTTAGAATCCTGTGGACAGAACAAACTATTAATACATATTTAACATAGGACTTAATGGGTGAAGGCTTTATCTCATAAAATAGTAGAGTTCATTATCTAGATGAAAAAATATGAAATTGATTTGAAAGTATTCAGTAAATTTTGTTGGTCTCCAATTTAGTGATTACGAAGAGTATGGAGTCTAATTTCAAGCAGGATTATAGACATCTTTATGATTTTTTTAAAAAATAGATAAAAGAAAACATTATGGGCAGTGCCTGTGGCTCAAGGAGTAGAGCGCCAGACCCATATACTGGGGGTAGTGGGTTTGAGCCCAGCCCTGGCCAAAAACTGCCAAAAAACAAACAAACAAACCAAAAAAAAAAAAAAAAAAATTCTTAACTATTCTATTGTCTATTCCCCATCTCCCCCCCCTCCTTATTTTTTAAAGCAGAAACCTGGACACTGGGGATCCTCCAAGATAAAAATCAAACAGTGAGTTACTATTTTTTGGTGAGCTAATGTTATATTCCACTTGGAGAAAAAAAAAGTATGGCTTTACATTTCCTTTCTGTCCACCCTTTCCTCGGAGGAAAAAGCCTAAACCTTCCTTAGCTTCAGATTCCTTGGATATAGCATGTTAATGGTGACAGTGCTGACTGCACAGGCCTGTTGGAAGGAAGGAATTGTGCGTGTAGAGTACCTGGCACCTGGGAAGTGCTTGAAAACCAACAAGATGAGACTTCAGCATTTTGTCCTTCTTCAATTTCACAACTCTAGGCCATGAGGAAGTTTCAAAGACTCTTTTATCTCTAGAATATGTTTCTCCTTGCTTCCATTGCAATCCTAATGGGAAAGATTATCGGCTTATTTAAAATTTGTTTTATTTATATATGATTGGACACCAATCAGGACTATTCAATGCCAAGAAGTTATATATTTAACTATAAATAAAGCAATATTTTGATTAACTACAATTTAATGCCCCCCAAAACTTCTCTGAGTAAAAGAAAAACCGCTAGAAAGCACACTTGCAGCAGTGCCTTCAAACCTCTCTGAGGACATATCCAGGAGTCCACATTGCTTGATGCAGTTTTCTGCTTTTGTATTCACAACTGATGCTCAGTGTCTATGTTTGCCCCCTCCCTTCTCTGAGGTCCAGGATTGCCTTTTAAGTACTTCTGTGCACTGACTGTGCTTCATGCACAGAGCTTTGCATATAGGACTCCTGTTATTGCATAAGTAATGTATATTGAATAAATGTATAAATATGTATTGAATAAATGGAAGATTTAACTTCCTGGACTTTTTATTTTAAAAGTATTTACAAAGACTGTTTTTAAAAGGAAGATATAAACTGAAATTTTAGAAACAGGAAGATTTTTCTGTGTGACTCTCAGTTATCAGAAAATCAAATTAATTATAGCAATAGCCATAACAGCTACCATTGATTGAACATTCATCATGTACTAGATCATGTGTTAAGAGTTTGTACATTTTTTTTTTTCTTGAGATGGAGTCTCACTCTGTCACCCTGGTTAGAGTGCCATGGCATCACAGCTAATAGCAACCTCAACTTCCTGGGTTCAAGTGATCTTCTTGCCTCAGCCTCCCACGTGGCTGGGACTAGAGGCAGGTACCACTACATGTGGCCAGTTTTTCTATTTGTAGTAGAGATGGGGTCTTGCTCTTGCTCAAGCTGGTCTCAAACTCCTGAGCTCAAGCAATCCACCTGCCTTGGCCTTTCAGGTGTTAGCATTATAGGTGTAAGCCACTGTGCCTGGCCTGTTTTATAATTTTTGTCACTTACTTTTCCCAGTAACTCTCAAGGCCACTCAGCTCTCAGTGACAGAGCTGGGATTTGATCCCAGGACTGTTTGGCTGCAAAAGTCTTTGCTTTTAAATCACTATCTTTTTGTGGAAATAGAGGTTTCACTGTAAAACACCAAATGTCGACCACTGTAAAACTGCCTGGGGAACACCAGGGGATCTTGAACAATAAAATTCCACTCTAAAAATGGTTTTTTGTTTTGGAGGGTTAGAGGTCCCCTTACTAAGAGCTCCTTTTCTACCCACAGCACAGAATAGCACACTTGTTTTCTTAACTCCAAAGATTAAGCTAATTCCTTTCTTTGAGTGGTTTGAGACTTGACTGGAAGGGGATAGATCAAGGGTGGTTTCAAGGACTGTAATCTTTTGATGTTATAAAAGGGATGGTCTGATTCACAACTCTGGAGACTAAGTACACAACCAATTTGGGCATTTGCTGACTAAATTCTGTTTGTGTTTCCATAGCAAATATCCGTATCGGCTAATGAGTTACAAGACCCTGGAGTGATCATCAGGACAGTTGCCTACATTGGAGCAGGAGTCTCTGGGCTGGTTCTCACTCTTATCTTTGGTGTTTTAATTTTCAAATGTAAGTTGTTTGATGTTGCTTCTTCCTCTCTCAGATAAGGAACTGTTAATATAGGAACCAACACAAATCTTGGCAAAAATGTAAGTTTATAATTATACCTAAAGATCTTCAGACTAAATGTACTTTTGCTCTTCCAGACTCTAACAATCATACCAAACTTGTACTCTGTGCTTACCATGTGTCAGGCAGGCACTGTATTAAATGTTTTCCATACATTTAATTGTCACCATCACCATCATCTTCTAAGATAGCTAATGTTATCAGCCAGCCCCATTTTGCAGTGAAGGAAAGTAAAGCTCAGAGTAAGCCATTTTCTCAAGGTTTCAGAATCAGCAAGTGGTCCCATGCCTGAAAACTTAAAAACCAAACTAAAACAGGCTTAGTAAATGGAATTTAAATCCAACCAGGCTTATTCCAGTATTTGTTCTCTTATCTTTGATTAAGAAAATTCATCTTTTTAATTCATAATTAGGGAACACAGCCACAAAAAACCCACTTCCTTCTGGGTGTTTTTCCATGTTATTTGAGAAAAGTAACCCCTTTACCATGGGGTCCTGGCCAGGTTACAGAATGTTTTCGTCCATCATCATGCTCAGCACACACAGTTTTCTTCTAAATTACTTATCTTTATTTTTAAAGAAGTTATTATATAAATCATCAGATTTCTCCCATGCTCCATTACCCTTTACATAAACTAGGATGGTCCCTAATATACAGGCCTTGGAAGAATTCAAAAGAAGTCATGTTATCATTTCTTTCTTTTTCTTTTTTAATTGTTGCTGTTGTCATTGTTGTTTAGCTGGCCCAGGCTGGGTTGGTTCAAACCTGCCAGCCTCAGTGCATGTGACCAGCACCAACACCACTGTGCTATAGGCGCCAAGCCCATGTTATCATTTCTTAACAACTTCAAAGCTTCATATTCATGTGATTAATTCACAAACTCTACTACTATCTCCAAGCCAACCAAGGTAACTTTGGGTGGGATAGTCAAATATTTAGTCAAGTTCACCAATGGCTTCCTCTAATTTGCTAAATCTAATAGATACCCTTGTCTTCATTGCAGCCAATTTTTAAGAAGTATTCTTCTGAGTTGACCTCCACTCATTCTGCATATTACTCAAATATGTATATATTATAAAGTATAACTTACATATGATAAATTGCATGTTTTAAGTGTATTCAATTTGATGAATTTTGATAGATAATTATTCTGGGAAGCCATCATTCTAATCAAGATTCAACTCTTGTTTTTTAGGGGAAAAGGGGAAAAATATCCAAATACTTTCATCACCCCAAAAGACTCACACACTTTTATAACTGAATATATCAATATTTTCCTTTTTCTAAGAGCAGAGGCCCAGACCTTGTACCCCAGAGTGTAGTACATTACATAGCCTTTCTTACTAATTCACAGAGGGAGACTGTGTGAGGTGACCAGCTATCCCAATTTGGCCCACTATTGAAGGGGTCCCTAAGATATGGGGCTTCCAGTGCTAAACCTGAAAATGTAAAGGAAAATAGTGATAAGTTAGTTACCTTATCTATGGCCTGAGGCTGCCAAGTGCTTTATGTGCATTAAATCTATATAACTGCCCTATGAGAAAGGTACGAACATGATTCCAAAGGAGGACCAGCATGCTAAAAGGTTAATAACTTGCCAAAATTCACATAGTTAATTGATAGATACAGGAATTGAAATTAGAGCTGTTATACTCTCTACCATATTTTCTGCCATTATTGTTTTCTGCCATTATTGGTAAATGGATTATGCAGAGAAAGAAACTACCCCACCTACAGTTACCTGGCTTTGCTCAGAGATAGTAGTAGAGTTTGTGAATTGATCACATGACTATGAAGCCTTGGAGTTGTTAAGAAATGATAACACAGCTTCTTTTGAATTCTACCAAGGCTTGTATGTTAGTGACCATCCTAGTTTATGTAAAGGGTAATGGCAGCATGGGAGAAATCTGATGATTTATACACACACATATGCAGTAGAATGTCTGTAAGTTGACCACCCAAGGGACTGCAACAAACCAGTCAGTATACAGAGGCGGACAATATAAGGAACTAGGCTACTGTACTGATATGTACAGTGGTGCATGTCTGGTCTATGAAAATTAAGTCAACTTATTGAGATTAATGTAGGGAGATGGTCAGCTATGGAGGTTCTACTGCATATTACTCAAAAAAACATGGCTACTTACAAGAATAAGTGAGAAGTCCTGACCAGTTTGCAATCTTTTCCCTGGAAGTTGCTGTAGAAAATCTTACAATCAAGGTGACAGATTTTTAAGTCATACCCTCATAGATACAAACCTACAGTTGATAATGTTCTGGGTCCTACATCTTTCTCATCCCCTCTCTGAGGTAGCCAACCATACCTCACTGCCGCTCAAACCTCCTTTGCCCCATGATGAAACATCACTGCATCTTCTTTGCCTTTGCCAAGACCATCCCTCTTTTTATCCCTTTCTCTGAGTCATCTGTCTCCTCTTTTCTGTTTATGCTACTGTTTTCACTAGCATATATGTCCTAGTCCCCCAGCCATTCTTCTCCAGCTGTTCCCATTTCTCCACTTGTCTTCACAATCATACTTCTTGAAAGCGTTGTTCCTGATTTTCATCTGTGCTCTTCCACTCACCATCATTCATCTATCTGGAAGAGCCAGGGAAATGGTTCAAGTTCACCAATGGCCTCCTCCATTTTTCTAAATCTAATAGATACCCTTGTCTTCATTGCAGCCAATTTTTACGAAGTATTCTTTGAGCTAACTTCCACTCATTCTAGAAAGCTTCCTTTTCTTGGTTTCTCAAATACCTTTCTCCTAGATGATTGGCCATTCCTTTTCAGTTCTTCTGCCTTATCTTTATTTATTTTTTATTTTTATTTTTATGTTCTTTGAGACAGTGTTTCACTCAGTCACCCTCACTAGAGTGCAGCATCACAGATCACAGCAACCTCAAACTCTTGGGCTCAAGACATCCTCTTGCCTCCACCTCCCAAATTGCTGGGACTATATGCTCCAGCTATAACACCTATTGTTATAACTATTGTGTTTTTAGAGATGGGGGTCTTGCTTTTGCTCAGGCTGGTCTCAAACACGGCAGCTCAAGCAATCCACCTGCGTCGGCCTCCCCGAGTGCTGTCTCATCTTTAGATGTTGAGATTCCTCAGGCCTGGGCCCTTTTCCCCTCTCTCAACCCTCAAGGTAATAATAGATGTTCTTGAGGACTTAAATACTATCTTTAATATCTCTTTCCAATTCTTAAAAGTTTTGGTACTGCTAGGCTAATTGTCCAACTCGCAGCTCCACTTTGTTGTCTCACACACTTACTGTGTGCAAATTGAAGCTCTAGGTTCTGTGTTTCAGCTTCCCAGAACTCAACTCCCTTCCTAGTTTTCTTCCAGACACTGGGTTTTACCACCATCTGTCTGGTTGCTTAAATCAGAAATGCAGAAGTTATCCCTAAATCCTCTCTTTCCTCACTCCTAATAAGCAATCCAACTTCAATTCCTGTAGTTTTTCTCCAAAAACAAATCTAAAATTTCTTCATTATTCTGTATCTGTCTTGGCTACCATCTTACTCCAAGGCACTGTCATCTCTACTTATCTCATTTCTTTATTCCTCCTTCTAATCCATTTCTTACATAATAGCATGGATATTACAACACAAATCAGAATATGTATTAGTCCTTCAATGACTTCCTATAGTTCTTGGAATAAAATTCAAACTCCTGATTATGGCTGAAAAGGTCCTGTGGGACCCAGCCCCAGCCCACCTTTCAGACCTTACCTTGGTATGTTTTTGGTTTCAGGTGCTAGGCAAGATCTTTACTAGGAGCTTTCTCTGCCTGGGATGCACCCCTGGTTCTTTACTTGGCTAACTCATTCTCTTTCATGAGGGCACATTTATAGGTCATCTCTGGGAGTTCTTCCCTGACCACTCTCTCTATTATCTGTTTCAATTTGTTGTGTTTTCTTCATAATTCATCACAATTTAAAATTATTTTATTTTCTTATTTGCTATTTTTCTTTTCTTTCTTCCTTTTCTTCTTTCTTTCTTTCTTTTTTTTTTTCTTTTTTTGTTCTCCTTTGCTAGAGGGCTCACAACTCACAATTCACCTTTATGTTCCCAGTGCCTAGCAAACTGCCAGACCCATAGTAGATGCTCTGTAATATTTGTCAAATAAGAAAAATTCATCTTTGCTGTTTTCTGGTATAGTCTGCAGGATAAACTGACACATGCTGTGAGTTTGATTTAATTCAATGTAAAGTGACACCAGATTTCCCTAAATAACTCTTGCCTCCAGTGAGCCTATTTCATTTCTTATCTCATTTATTTTATAAAAGCATTTTTATTGCTGTTTCTCCTTTAATCTAGGGCATTCTCAGAGCAAAGAGAAGTTACAGAATTCAAGGTAAGAATAAGGAATTGGGGTAGGGGAATGTGGGAATCTTGGGGGTCCCTACTCTAGTATGAATTGGATCTTTGCTCTGAAAAGTCCTTCTCTGAGGCTTTGGGATCAAAGCTTACACTTCCTTTTTGCCCTAGGCTTAATTATGAAGTGAAAATTTATTGATATCAAAATATTAATGGGGTACAAATGTTTTAGGTTACATAGATTGTTTTTGTAATACTTGAGGCCTGGCTGTGAGTGTGCCAATCACCCAAATAGTGTTCAGAGTACTCATTAAGTTGGTTTATTTCCCTGGCCTCTGCCCCTCCCCCTTGCTTGCTTTCCACTGAGTTTTAATGAAGTGAAAATTTAGCATGTTGCTGTGTTTACTTCCTGGTACCTCTAGCTTCGTTAGACCTAAAGTTAAGGTATAAAATTTGTTTCCTTATTAACAAGCAATGCTTATTTATCTCTATGTTAATGGTTTTTTTTCCAATGAACTGAACCCTCAACCCTTCCACTGGTTGAGTATCTGCTATATCCAGGGTCTGAGTTGGACGTTGGGGTAACAGAAGTGACTAAAAACGTAGAACTGCTGGATGTGGTGGTCCAGGGCTGTAATCCCAGCACTTTGGGAGATCAAGGTAGGAGGGTCACCTGAGGCCAGGATTTAGAGACCAACCTGGGCAACATAAGGAGACCTAGTGTCCATTAAAAAATATATTTTTTTTTAAAGAAAAATAAATGTTGAATAAAAACAAACAAAAACAGAGGCTTGGCCCCCATAGCACAGTGGTTATGGCGCCAGCCACATGCACTGAGGCTGGCGGGTTTGAATCCAGCCCCAGTCAGCTAAACAACAATGACAACTGCAACAAAAAAGTAGCCAGGCATTGTGGTGGGTGTCTGTAGTCCCAGCTACTTGGGGGGCTGAGGCAAGAGAATCACTTAAGCCCAAGAGTTTGAGGTTGCTGTGAGCTGTGATACCACAGCACTCTACTAAAGGTGACATAGTGAGACTCTGTCTCAAAAAACAACAACAACAAACTCCCCCCCCGCCCCCCGCCTCCGAAGCCCAGAATCTACTCTCAGGGTTTCTATAGCCTAGCCTAGGTATTTGTAACTTAGATTTCCTATTAGAAGCACCTGGGCACTCAAGCATATATTGCAGGACCAACCCTAGAGCAATGAATCAGAATCTCTGGGGATAAAGCCCAAGTATAAGTATTGCTCTAAAACCTCTCCAGTTTGAATATCATAGAGATGTTGTAATAAATATGTACATATGTACATGATACGTTCCGGGTGGTTCCAATGTACAATCAGGTCTGAGAACCACTGGTCTTTTATATGTCCCTGATTTAATCTCTATCCTGACTACACACACACACACACACACAGACACACACACCTATTCCAAATAGGCAGAGCTTATATAACTTTTACTAGATTTTAGAATTTTAGAAACATTCGGTAAATGAGTAGGGTGCAATATATTTTGAAGGAAAAAATGACTATCCATTGAATGCTATCTAAACCACTAATAATTTTCAATTAAGTAAAATATACTATATTACAAAGATAAAATAATCTGCACTAAAATAGTGACATAAGGTCAAATAAAATATTTAATTATCAGTGGTTTTGCATTATCTATGCCAGGATTTTTTCCTAGAGCTGAAACTTAGAAATATGGTAATATTCACAATTAATTTGTACACCATGTATTCATTCATTATTCATGAAATTATGTCATTAATGTTCATCTCTTGTAAATTATCAATTTACTTGTGATTTGTAAACTCCATAGACACTTAAGACACTTAAGCATTTGCCTATTTTAGGCAGTAGATGAGTTAATACAAGGGATGGGGTAGGGGAATGAGGCAGTGGGGAGAGGAGAGGAGGGACGGGGATGGGGGGGTCACAGTGTATGGCACACCTCTTGGGGCCAGGACACAATTATAAGAAGGACTTTATCTAACAAATGCAATCCGTGTAATCTAATTCTTTGTACCCTTAATGAATCCCAAACAATAAAAATAAATAAAGAAATAAAGAAAATAAGAATTTGCCTACTTTGAACTAGAATGTTCATAGCTGCTCAGTTAACAATCACAAAGATGTGGAAATAGCCCAAGTGCCCATCTACACATGAATGGATTAATAAATTGTGGTAGGTGTATACTGTGGAATACTATTCATTCCTAAAAAAGATGGAAATTTTGCATCTTTTGTAACAATCTAGATGGATATAGAAAACATTCTCCTAAGCAAATTATCACAAGATTAGAAAAACAAGCATCACATATACTCAATTGAAACTAGGAGGTTAACATCACAGACCCACATAAGAAAAAATTTCAATTAAACTCAAGAAGGGGGGAAAAAAAGAGGGATATTCAGTAGCCTCCCACTTAGTGAGTACAATGCATGGATATAGGACATACATTGTATAGGACATACATAGTACAATGCATGGATATAGGACATACTCCCTGGGTGTAGGACACAACTTCAACTCTGAATTTTACCTGTCGTATGTAAATTATATGACCTAATAGTTTGTACCCTAAGATTAATTTAAAATGAAAAAGAATGAAAAACAAAAAGAACTTGCCTGCCCTATTACTCCTGTGTCCCTAGCACAGTGCCTGATGCACATTAGGCACTTCATCGATGTTAATGATTGAATGAGTAAGTACTCCTTACAGCAGCCCTTTGAGGTAGAGCTCACATTACTGCCATTTCGCAATAATACTAAGACACAAAGTTCATTGATATGCAATTTATATGGAATTTTTGTGTTTTGCTCACTGCTATATTTCTGGGTGCATTAAGATAGTGTGTGATACACTAAATACTTCTTAAATGGAAACAAACAAACAAACAAACAAACAAAAACACATAAAAACCAACTTACCCAAAGCCATATGGCTGATAAGTGACAGAATTCAAACTGAAGTCTGATTGGATGGTTCCCAACATTTTTATTTAATTTTTTTTTTTTTTTTTCCACATTGTTCAAGCTCAAGGCTGGGCAAGGTGGCTCATGCCTATAATCCTAGCACTTGGGAGGCCGAGGCGGGTGGATTGCCTGAGCTCAGGAGTTTAAGACTAGCCTGAGCCAGAATGAGACCTCCTCTCTAAAAAATAGTCCGGTGTTGTGGGGAGAGCCTGCAGTCCCAGCTACTTGGGAGGCTGAGACAAGAAAATCACTTAAACCCAAGAGTTTGAGGTTTCTGTGAGCTATGGACACCATGGCACTCTACTGAGGGTGACAAAGTGAAACTCTGTCTCACGTAAAGAAAAATAAAATAAAAATGATTGTTCAAGCCCAAAAAAGAATTGAAATAACAGCACAGTCTGAGGATTTTAATCTGAAAATCTGAAATGCTTCTAAAATGCAAAATTTTTTTGAACACCAACATGACAGACAAAGGAAATGCTTACTGGAGCATTTTGGATTTTTGAATTAGAGATGCTCAACTGGTAAGTATATATAATAGCAGGTCTCAACCTGTGGGTCACAACGCACAGGAACTGTATTAAATGGTCGTGGCATTAGGAAGGTTGAGAACCACTGATATATAATAAAAATATCCTCATACCTGAACAAAATTAAAATTAATTCAAATCTCCTCAATTGTTCCCATATTCTTGTATTGCAGCTTTATGGCTTTTCCTCCCATTCAGCATCTGATCAAGTATCCTGCACTGTAATTCATTGCTCCTGTAGCAAAGCCTATTCTCTCTCTCTTTTTAATCTGGAGACGGAGTCTCAGCATGCTGCCCTTGGTAGAGTGCAGTGGCGTCACAGCCCACAGTAACCTCAAACTCTTGGGCTTAAGCGATTATTTTGCCTCAGCCTCCCAAGTAGCTGGGACTACAGGCACCAGCCATAACGCCTGGCTATTTTTTTGTTGTAGTTTTCATTGTTGTTTAGCAGGCCTGGGTTGTACTCAAGCCTGCCAGCCCCAGTGAATGTGGCTGGTGCTCTAACCACTGAGGATGGGGACTGAGCCAAAGCCTATTCTCTTAAGACAATCTTTGTTTTATTTTGTTCTATTTTTGAGATAGAGTCTGGGTCTGCTGCCATGGGATCAGCCTAGCTCACAGCAACCTCAAACTCCTGAGCTCAAGGCATCCTCCTGCTTCAGCCTCCCCAGTAGCTGTGACTACAAGCGCCTGCCACCAGGCCCTATTGATTATTCTATTTTTAGTAGAGTTAGGGTCTTGCTCTTGCTTAGGCTGGTCTTAGCTCAAGGGATCCTCCCACCTCAGCTTCCCAGAGTGCTAGAATTATAGGAGTGAGTCACTGCGCTCTGCCAATTTTCTTAAAATAATGCTGTTACCTGGGAAATGCATAACTCAGCAACAACATTTATTTCCACAGGCTCATCTCTTTGTCCAACCTTGCCCCTTCAGGGTTAGCAAATGCAGTAGCAGAGGGGATGCGCTCAGAAGAAAACATCTATACCATTGAGGAGAACGTGTACGAGATGGAGGATCCGAATGAGTACTACTGCTCACCAGCAGTGGGTGGCCGTCCTGACGACCTCTAGGTCTGTCACTGTTCAGCTGCATGGATCCAGCAGCTTCATTTTGGGGTTTGGTATTGTCTTTTTTGAAAACTTTGAGATGTGTCACTTGGCCAGTTTTTGAGGTTCTCCTTTTATTTTTTTGAGACAGAATCTCACTATGTTGCCCTTGGTAGAGTGCTGTGGCATCATAGCTCACAGAAATCTTCAACTCTTAGGCCTAAGAGAGTCTCTTGCTTCAGCTTCCCAAGTATGTGGGACTACAGGCATCTGCCACAATGCCTGGCTATTTTTTGTTGCAGTTGTCATTGTTGTTTTAGCTGACCTGGGCTGGGTTGGAACCTGCTTGCCTCTGTATATGTAGCTGGTGCTGTAACCACTGTGCTAAAGGCACTGAGAGAGTTTTAGAGGTTCTATTCATGACCACCAAAGAGTTTTCCTATTTCTTTTTTGTTTTGTTTTGTTTTGTTTGAGACAGAGTCTCATTTTCTTGCCCTTGGTAGAGTGATGTGGTGTCATAGCTCACAGCAACCTCAAATTCTTGGGCTCAAGTGATTCTCTTGCCTCAGCTTCCCCTTCCAAGCAGCTGGGACTATGGGTGCTTGCAACAACACCTGGCTATTTTTATTTATTATTATTGTTTTTTTTTTTTTTTTTTAATACAGAGCCCCATTATGTCTCCCTCAGTAGAGTGCCATGGCGTCACAGCTCACAGCAACCTCAAATTCTTGGGCTTAAGTAATTCTCTTGCCTCAGTCTCCCAAGTAGCTAGGACTACAGGTGCCTCCCACAATGCATGGCTATTTTTTGTTGCAGTTGTCATTGTTGTTCAGCTGGGCCAGGCCAGGTTTCAACCCACCAGCCTCGGTGTATGTGACTGAGGCCGTAACCACTGTGCTATGGGTGCTGAGCCAATGCCTGGTTATTTTTAGAGACAAGGTCTCACTCTGGCTCAGGCTGGTCTTGAACATGTGAGTTCAGGCAATTCACCTGCCTTGGCCTCCCAGGGGCTGGGATTATAGGCATGAGCCACTGCATCTGGCCAAGTTTTCTTATTTCTAAAGAGACTTAGTTCACATGAGAATTACACTGTTACCTGCAGTAGATGTGTCATTACTTCTGTATTTAAGCCAACAGGGATACCCACCCTAGAGACCAATGGTTAATCCTGGGTTTTAGAGCTTAAACTGGCTTTTAAAGGCAGGAATTCTTGAGATGGGGTTTCTGGAGCTCCAGGATATCCAGACACATGATGTGTCCATGAAGCTCCTGAAGATGATTTTTTTTTTTTTTTTTTTTTTGTACAGAAAGTCTGAAGGGGGGCACTGAGTTTTTAAGTAGTCCTCTGATTATTAAAAGATTAATAAGTGACTAGATTGATCTACATACATAATCTTGAGGATTCTTTCTCCTTCTCGGAGCATTGCCTCACCAACAGTAAGTGTCCCGCACACCTCTCCTTCCGCTCAGTTAGAAAGACTGTCCAGGGGAAAAAGGAAGGGTGTTTGCTCAGCGGGTGTTTTGCTCATTGTGCACTCAAAGGGAAAATCTCTGACCAACTTCTCCTTTTGTGGAGAGAACAGGAGCTGTATTTTTCACAGAAGAAGAAGCAGTGAGTAGGACACAGATTCTGTTTCCTGGTGGAAAGAAGGCAAGGCCTCCAGCAATCTGTATTGTCAGCATCAGATCCTTCAAGGGGAAGACAGTGGTCCCTAAACTTAAATGGGAAAGTTGTGCAGAGTAGGCTTTGCTCATCACTGTCTCCCCAGTGCCTCTCATGACTCTGACATGTAATAGAATCTTACTAAATATCTCTGGAATGAAAAAGTTAAATAAGTACAAAGGTAGCTTTTTGGAAAGACTTTTACATTGGTGAGCTTGAACAGTTTGATGAGAATACTTCAGATTGTATATGAAAGCAGCACATTGTACCCGTTGATTTCACTAATGCACACAGCTATGATTTAACAATAAAAATAAATAAATTAAAAGAAAAGAAAAGAAAAGAAAAAAAGAATATAACTCTGTACCTTCACGTGTTGGAGAACTTATAGTTACGTCAAATCTGCTCTTCTCCCCCTTTGTTGCTCAACCTCATTTTCTGGCTCAGGCCCTTGAGACTCTGTTACTCTTTTGTCTGTTTCTCTTTTTCTGCTGAGCCCTCCTTAGCACATAAAGAATTGAATCAACACTATGGACCTATCTCTGCCTGACACCTGCTCTCCCCAGGTGCTGATTCAGCTGCTACTGTGCTGTATGCAGAAGATGTTGGTCACCAGGGCTACAGGCAGCCTGCTTCTTTCTAGAAGTTTCATTGTGTGATTATAGTATTTGGGCTGCATCCAGATAGTTTTGGAAGACACTGGTTTTCTATATGGGGAGATGTAGGGAAGATTGTTGCCAAGTTAAGCCTAGGCACCAGCTCTCATACAAGATGAAAAATTAATCACAAGTGTTTTAAAGTCATAAAATTCTAGTGGGAAGGGACTTCAGATCATTGGTTGGTTCCCCCCCCCCCCAAAGTAGTTATACAAGAATGATCATTGCAAGTGGTGTCTGTAAGAGACGTTTACATCAATAGGGGAATAGTTGATTGCATTGTGTCATGTCAATACACTCCCATAAAGAAATTAGGCAGTTTCATCATTAAGCTTTTCTTCTAATTCAGCAGATCCTTATTAAGTGCATACTATGTGCCAAGTACTTTAGAGCTGAAGCCAGAGAAGGGGACAAAATAGACACATTTGTGATCCAGTGAAACATCTAGTGGATCTGACAGGAAGGAGGATTTATGTCCATTTATTCATTCAGTGAACAGTTATTGGGCACCTGCTTTGTACCAGACACTGTTCTAGTCTCCAGAAATATAGCAGTGAATAAGGCAGTCATAATCCTTGCTTTCATGCGGTTAATATTACTTGTCAGAACAGAGGGCTATATTGTTAAGTCAAAAGACAAAAAATTATATTAGTATATATAATTGGAGAGAATTATTTTTCTGTCCAAAAAACCATGCAAGAATACACCTACATTAATTTGGTTATGCCATAGAGACAATTAGTAGAGAAAGACTTTCAGTTTTTCCTTTCACATGCTTCTGCTATAGTTTAAATTATTTTCTCCATTTTCTTTTTTAATACAAAAAATTAAATGTAAGCACTACAGCAATGTTTTTCTACCCACCCTCCTCATCACAGAAAGAGTTGTTGGGTTAAATTCACAAGGTCAAGGTCAAAGTCAGCAGTACAGTTGTCCCTACCAGCCAGGATTGGAACCAGGGTGCAGAGTGGGTGGATGGGATCCACTTTACATCAAGTATTTGGACTAGGGAAGAGGGCGCAGGAAAAGAAAGTATAAAGGGCCCAGGTCTTTTAGAGATAACTTAGAGAATTAAAAACAATACCGTAAGATCAAATGGGTGTTCTGCTCTTAGAAATGCCTTATGATTTTTCTTCCAAAGCTGCCAACACAGAGTGTATAGGCTCAGAAAAGGAGAATCCCTGATCTTCTGAAAAAAGTAAAGTCTTATCATGTTTTATCTATCACTTTTCTAGATTTAGAATTCATGAGACAGAAATTCCAAGCAGTTCAATTTTTCACTAATTGATTCAGATAACATCAAGTCAGTCTGGATGAACATAAGTTATTTTTTCACCCTTTTGTTAAATATCATGAGAATATATTTATGGAACTAGCTTATTGATTTTTTTTTTCTTTTTTGAGACAGAGTCTCACTTTGTTGCCCTTGGTAGAGTGCTATAGCATCATAGCTCACAGCAATCTCAAATTCTTGGGCTCCTGAGATCCTCTTGCCTCAGCTTCCTGAGTAGCTGGAACTGCAGGTGCCTGCCACAATGCCCAGCTAGTGTCTCACTCTTGCTCAGGCTGGCCTTGAACTCCTGAGCTCAGGTAGTTCCCCAACCTTGGCCTCCCAGAGTGCTAGGATTACAGGCATGAGCCACTGCACCCGGCTTAGCTTATTGATTTTTTAAACAGATGTAATTTACATACAGTAAAATGCATTCATGTTAAGCATACCCTTTGACTTTGACAAATGTATATACATATGTAAATACTACCCCAAGCAAGATATAAAACATTTCTACCATCTCAAAATAAATGTTTAATTTCAAATGGTCCTCATGCTTACTCCTAGTGATTATTTATTGATTTACAAAATTAAAAGTGAACAGAATTTTGTCACAAGATTACAGTTAGAAAGTCTGGATGCTTCTGGAGATAAGTAGAAATGCCCAAGAGTAGTCGTTTGAAAGATTTTCTATTACCCTTTTCTGGGACTTGGGAAATAGGGAAAAGGTGAGGGACAAGTGACCTGCTGGATTGGGGGTTCTCATGCTTGAGAGAGGTTTGGATTTCAATCAATTTTCAGGGGAAAACCTGTGCAAGGGAGCAGTATGAGTCAGAAATGTTAGTTTCAGGCTTCTAGTTCCATCTTTTTCTCAGCCACATAGACTGCAATGATGAAGGTTATTCCAGATCACTCACATAGAGTGTGAATCTGTTTTGTAAATTCTTGTTCTAATTTCTTCTGTTTATGGCATGACTCTTTTTCCAAAGAGAGAAGTATGTTGTTTTTTTTTTAAAGGTTATTTAAGCTATTCATGTGTGGTAGTGATGGTGGGACATCTGTTTAAATGTGCACATTATTTTAATACAGTATAATAATTGCTTTGTGGGTAAGTCACCTTTGGGAAATACTTTATTACCGTATAACCTAATGCTGTACACTTACAATCTACTTCATGTTAAGTTAAATTTCTTTGTAATTTCTGTATTTTATATTTGTACTTTTTCATTTGTTTTAAACCTTGTTCATATAAAATAGAAACATTTTATACTCCAGTTCAGTGTTTATCTTCTTTTGGTCAGCTCTGAGATATTCAAATCTGTCTGTTTATATCCAATCTGTTTTCCATTGTATTATCCATTTACTGCTCAATTGCACACTGAATTTAGTTATTATGTTAGAAAAGTAGAAAAGTGAATCGTGAGCAAAGGAAATACAGAGCAGACTGTGTAAACAAATGGGAAACTGAGTAAGAAAACACACTGCAGGGTAGTTGTGTCACAGAATATTAGCGGAAGGAAAGTGAGATGTAAGCAGAGAAAACAGGAAAGCAGGCAAGCAACATTAAAAAATGAGATATTGAGTAAGAGTATCTTTATGAGTCTCACTATGTCGCCCTGGGTAGAATACTGTGGCGTCACAGCTCACAGCAACATCAAACTCTTGGGCTTAAGGGATTCTCTTGCCTCAGCCTCCCTAGTAGCTGGGACTACAGGCGCCCGCCACAATGCCTGGCTATTTTTTGTTGCAATTGTTATTGTTGTTTAGCTGGCCCAGGCCGGGTTCGAACCTGCCAGTCTTGGTGTATGTGGCTGGCACTTGTGCTATGGGCACCAAGCCAGAGTAAGAGTATCTTGTAACAATAACAAGTTAAAAGTAACTACAACTATCACAAAAAACGTAAAGGGAGCAACACAGGACGCATTGTACATTACAGTTGTCCTCCTTTCCCCCCCCACCCTAAGACATATCTCGGCCTAACCACATAAAGTGAAAAACTCCCTTCCTGATAGCAGAGAGGAAACAACATCCCCGTTGTCCAAGAAAAAATAAAAGAAGAGATAACAGACCAGCTCAGGAAGGAGGAGAGACTCGACAAGAGAAAAGAGGATGATGGCACAGGGATATACTCCAGTGCCACTGTCCTCTGAGATGGGTGTCCACTCCTATCCCTTTCGGAGTGTGCTATTGCTTTTTGATTAGAAACTCAAAGAGAACCCAGTGCCACCATCCACTGAGACTCCTGCCCACTCTTAACCCCGTTTCAGAGTGAACTTCCACTTTGGCAAACTTTGCTGCTTACTGCTTCAAAGATGTCTCTTGCTTTTATTTTTTGATTCCGAAAAAGCCAGAACGGAGGAGTTCAACAGCCATAGCACTTGTTTGGAAAGCAGGTAAATAAAAGGTACCAATTGTGTAAATATATGTAAGGTTGTTTCACACCTTTTTCTCCTAATAATATAGGTTTCTGGGATCATTTCTTTCTTTCTTCTTTTTTTTTTTTTTTCTTTTAAATAGGGAATGCTTCACGAATTTGCGTGTCATCCTTGCACAGGGGCCATGCTAATCTTCTTCAATTTTAGCATATGTGCTGTCAAAGCAAAGCACTATTTCCTTTTTTTTTTTTTTTTTAATTTCAGATTTTGGATAGGGGTACATACATTTTGGTTACATAATCTGCTTTTGTGTGGATAAGATCAGAGTTACAGATGTGTCCTTGTCCCAGAACGTGTGCAGTATACCCTTGCAGTGTGCCCCTTCCATGGGAATTGATCCACATCCTTCTCCCCCTCCCTCCTTCTTGAATTGCATTGACTTTTGCTTCTGTATGAGCACACAGGTGTTGATCAACTAGTTTAGTATTGAGTTTGTGTGGTTTTTGTTTTTCATTCTTGAGATACTTGGCTTAGGAGAATGCTCTCCAAATCCATCCAGGTTGTTACAAAAGGTCCTAGATCGCCATCTTTTTTTTAAGGCTACTATGTTCATTTCTTCATCTCAAAGTTCACTACTAGAGATTAGTGAAAATCTCTTGACCTTGGTGTTGATAAATCCGAGGGTTGAAGTCAGGAGACTACAGTGAGTGGGCTGTAGAATCTTCCAGCTGCCCAGGCCTCAGCGAAGCCCCCTGCATGTTTTATTACTTTTTCCAACATTCCTTCTACTCCAACAAAAGTCCTATTCCATAAGCAGCAGTTAAACTTTTTTAATCATTATGAGAGGAAAGAGTTATCTGAACTGATAGAAATTTAGGTAAAAACTAAGAAATACGACATTTGGTTATTCTAGCTGCCGCTGCTTTATTTCAAACAAATGCGTTTGCAAGAAAAGCTCTGGGTGAGACGGCCATCCTGATAGTTGCCTTACAGTACAATGGGCTCTGTGTAAGAATCTCTATTTATGTGGAAGACACACATCTTTTTGGATTGCTTATTTCCTTTACTATCGTCATTTTAGCTTCGTAATTTTAAATGCTTTGAGGTTGACAGCAGTATTGCAACAATAGCACAGAGTTCTTGCACTCACCATTTCCTTTAGTGTCAGCAACTAACATGGCCGTGGTATGCTTGTCAAAACTGAGAAATTACTCTTGGCACAGAACTATTAACAAACTACAGAATTTACTTGGATTCCTACTGTTGGTTTTGAAAATTTAAAATTAAACACTTTTAGAAAAGTGCAGAAGAGTTTAAGTGGAAGCTAGAATTGCCCGTTCTCTGTCTTCTCCATCCAACCAGCTCCCCAGGAGTAAACAGTGTTTTTTATTTCTTTATTTATCCTTCTAGACCAGCGCTGTCCAATACAAATATAGTGAGAGATGTATGCGTAATTTTGAATTTTCACCTAGCCACATTCAAAAAACAGAAACAGGTAAAATTAACTTTAAGAATTATGTAGCCTTAAAGAAACGTGGAGACTTTACCTCTTTCATGTTTACATGGATGGAGCTGGAACTATTCTTCTTAGTAAAGTATCTCAAGAATGGAAGAAAAAGTATCCAATGCACTCAGCCC
>CAUYPK010166441.1:0-19998 GCA_963574355.1 Loris lydekkerianus
AAAAAAAAAAAAAAAAAACAAAAAAAAAAAAATTAAAAAAAAAAAAAAAAAAAAAAAAAAAAAACCTGCAAAGCAGTAAAGTGCTACATGTGTCTGGAGGATGGAGGGGCCAGGAGAGGCATGGAGGGAGGGAGGGAGGCCAGTTCAGGGGCTACTGTGGTAATTTGCACAAGAGATGACAGTAGTCCTGATGACATAACTGCCATGGGGCAAGGGCAGTGAGAAGCAGACATAGATGATCTTTCAAAGGAACACCGGGCAGAGTTTATGGCTGATAGGAGGGGATCTTCCAGGTCTGCAGCCTGAGTACTTGAGAGAATGGTGGTGCCAGAGAGGTCTTTTGAGAACAGAATTAAGATCCTATCATCCCCCTGCTGATGTCTTCAGATTAACACAACACACCTCTACCTCCTTCCAATAGTTGGACTCCATTATCCCTTGAACCTTACCTCACTACCCTCTCTAGCCAGACTGCCTGCTGGTGGTTCCTCAAACTACCAAACCCTCACACCTATGCCTTTTTGCATCTGTATTTTTCTCTATCTGGAACTCTTCCCCCAGAGCTTTGCATGGCTGGCTCCTCATCAATTAGTCCTCATCTTCACTATCAACTTTGGAAGCCTTCCCTGAATCATGCCTTTAGCGTAGCCATACACAACCCCAGGCACCCCAGATGTCATTAGTTTGCTTTTTTTCTTTATAGTATCTACTACAGTCTGAAATTATTTTGGTTATTTACATGCTGTCTCTCCCTACTAGAACATAAGCTCCAAGAGAGCAAGGATTTTTTTCTTGTTAAGTAGCCTCTAGTGTAGTGCCTGGCATGTAGCTGCAAGTCCCTAAATATCTGCTGACTAAATAATGAATGAATGCCCTGCATTTGAGAGTAGAGTCAGGCTCTGATGTCAGATGTGGGTTGACTCTTGACTTTGTTTTAGGCAAGTTACTCATTCTCATCTCTCTGAGGATAGTAATAATTACCTAAGTGTGTGTAGGGGGCTATTGAATTAAATAGGATAGGCTTAGGACACTGCCTTGCACTTGGTAGTTGTTCAATATTCTTCTCTTCATGTATTCAGTAAATACTTGATATCAGACTGACTGGACTGACATGGTATAAGTTGCAGAAGATCCATAGTAGCCTATTATGAACACTCAGGAATATAGGAAAGTAGTTCAGCTGGCTTCCCAGATGTTGATCTCAGGACTCTCTTCCCCCAATTCTTTTTATCTGGTTGGGAGGAGGTCTAGGTTTGACCAGTATGCCATATATCACAGCTGTGCCACTGATGGAAATCAGAGTTAAGGCAGGCAACAACAACAGAGCCTTGTGCCCAATGAAGCCCAGAGAAGAACCCCTCAAAGTTGTTTGCCAGTCTGGAAGTTCCATGAAGGCAAACTCCTGAGCTGCTCTGTAGACTACCTACATAAAGCCTTGACAAATACTTATTGAATGAATAAACAACTTACTGACCCTGTAGTTCTATCTGGGAAGGTAGAATGTCTCAGTGGACAAAGTCCCACACTGGCTTCAAAGGCTTTATTTCCTCGTTTATAAAATGGGGATGACAGGTATTTTCGTAAGTTCATGGAAGGATTGAATGATATACTGAACATACAATAATTAGAATAGAGCCCAGAACAGAGTAAGTACCCAATCTTAGCTGTCTTTATCAGTAGCAGCAGCTATATTATCTGGCTTTTCAGCAGAATTATCAACATCTCTAAGGGGGTGGACGTATCTTTAGATCCTCTGATCTCCCCTCCAAAGACAGAGGACAGTGCCTTGTGACAGTGCCTTGTGCCACGTCTATTCACAGCTCTTAACTCTCTGTAAGCAATCACCATATACATTACAATGGTTAATTTACCTTTCTCTTCCTCCTGCTGGAGGTGAGTCCTTTGGAGGAACATGAACCCTCTGACAGAGGCACAGTATCTCATTAAAATGGGTCTTATGAACACCTGCATAAAGATCTGCATAAAAATGGGATGTGAGCTGCTTCTGGCCCAGGTGACTGAGGACCATGCTGCCTCCACCACATGTTGCTAACAGTTCTTGCAGAGCAGACTTTGTCACCAATGATACTTTTGAAAATGGGCCAAAGAGATCTTAGGATCACAAGAGAGGTTTTAATAAAACCAATACATTCTCTGAGTATTCCTCCCAAGTACTTTCATACTAACATTTCTGTTCTTTGCAGCATTAATCACTATCAGCCATTCTCCTATTAGTTTACTTGTTTAGTCTGTCTCCTTCCACCATGACTTAAACTCACAAAAGTATAAGGACCATATCTGCTTTATTCACTACTGCATATTCTTTTTTTTTAGATACAAAGTCTCACTTTGTCACCCTTGGTAGAGTGCTGTAGCGTCACAGCTCACAGCAACCTCCAGCTCTTGGGCTTAGGTGATTCTCTTGCCTCAGCCTCCCAAGTAGCTGGGACTACAGATGCCTGCCACAATGCCTAGCTATTTTTTGTTGCAGTTTGGCCAGGGCCAGAGCCCTACTCATTGAGCCACAGGCGCTGCCCCACTCCTGTATATTCTTAATACCTAGAACTATTTGGGCACATAAAAGTCATGTAGCAAATGTGTTAAAAGAATGTTAAATGAATTAATGAATACACAAATTGTATTTCTGGTGGGGTGTGGTAGCTCACGCCTGCAAGCCTAGCAGCAGTAGAGACGGTCACTCTTGCACAGGCTGGTCTGAAACTTTGAGATCAAGCAATCCCCCACCTTGGCCTCCCAGAGTGCTAGGATTACGGGCGTGAGCTACTGTGCCCAGCCTGAAAGCACCTAGTGGTTATTTTAACATCACAAAAATTAAGGTAATTTTAGGATCAGCAACATAGAAGGCCAAAACTGATCCCTTCCCCACACCATTTGGTTGTTTCTAACAGAGGGAACAAAACTATCACATCAGGTGAGAGTGAATAAGATGTAGTTGAAAGAGAACAAGTTAGAATCTGAAGACGGTTTTAAATGCCTTTGCTTATTGGGGTGTGAGCTTGATCAAGATAATACTACAAGGAGCTCAGTTTCATCATCTTAGCAGTTAGTTCCTATCTTAAATAGAAATTCAGAGGAAATGGGTGCGAAAGAGCTTGGCAAACTGTCCAGCACGGTTAAGAAAGTTTATTACTATCAGCTGTCAAAGCTGAAGCAAGAGATGGAAGCACTTCCGTCCACTGAGGAGCTCCTGGCTAAAAAGGTAGTAAGCAGGACCCAAGCAACAGCTTCTCTCCTGACAAAAACAGATGCTATAGAAAGAACCTTGTTTTGGGATGCAGACATCCTAGCACCTAAACTCGCTCTGCAATTGAGATTGTTGCGAGACAAAGGGGGTTATCTCTGAGGACCCTACCAATGTTGACATCTCAAGTGCCGGTGTTGTCCCAACCAAACTCCCACTCTTCCTTCCAGGTTCAGCAGGACGTCTTGCGTAGAGGAATTAATCTGTAAGCCTTTGCTCAATGAATGAATTTACTCAATAATAAACAAGTAAATGAATGAATGAATGAATGAATGATGTCTTCTCAGACCCGATCAGAGGGCCCACTTCTATATCCGTGCAACCTCTCGGCCGCATGCCCTTTCCCGCCGGTTGCCCGCCGGTCTACGTCTCTTTCTCCCTGGGAAGCGTGTCCCAACCGTTAGCAAAAATGGGCTGCACGGGCGGCGGGGTTCTGGGGACTGCATTAGGCGTGCGGGGCGGACCCGCGGGAAGGACTTTCTGTGCCTCGGGGCCATAGCCTGCTCCGGGTTCGCCCAAAGACGCAGTGCGGGCTCCGGCTCTCCCCGGGCCCTCCCAGTCCTGGGGCGGACACCAAAGGAGACTCACGTGAGCACCGGGATAGGCGTCCACACCACGCAGTAGGGGAAACGGCTCCGCTCCACGTCCATGGTGACACCGCCAGAGCAGTGGTACTGTTGCACGTCCGTCCCGGCCGCCGTCGGCGACTGCACTTCCGCCATGCCAGGCGTGGGTGGCGGCGACAGCAACAGGAGCGGAGAACTCCCTTCCGCTTCCGCCATGCTGAGCACGCCCCGCTCCGGCTGGCCCCTGTTCGTTCCCATGGCGTCACTTCCTGGAGGTGGGTCCGTCTCCCTTTGCCTTCCCTCCGGGAATTGGAATCGCGTCCCTTTGGGCCCGGCCAGCCTCACCCCACTCCCTCCGTGTCTTTGCCTTCTAAGCTGCACGGACACCCCCAGGCAGCTTGCAGTTCAGGGCCGGAAACCAACAAGAAACTCTATAATTAAGTCCGCTGATGGCTCCTAAGAGGTGTGGTACAGCCGCTGTTATATTGAGCACTTCTTAGGTGCCAAGCGCTTGATTTGCATTGTTTTTAATCCCCATAGACATATAGACATATACATTCTATATTAGACATATAAACTTAGGCATTTCCATCCTGTTACAAGTGAGAAACTGCCGCTCAAGAGATCAGGTGAGGGGCCACGATTCAAATCCAAGTCTTTATGTCTTCCTTGCCCTTTGCATTCTGTGGCCTCTCACGAAGTAATGGTAGCTTAAAAAAATGACTAAACCATGTGTGGCGTGTGAGTGCGTAAGCAGGAAGACTGGCCGGAAGATATCTGAGCTGAGTCTTTATGTTTGCCAGGTGGCATGTGGGAGGGAGTGGGAATATGGGTGCAGCGGTGCAAAGAAAGGAAGGCCAGGCAGGGCACTGTGTGCAGGAGAGTGTGAATATCATCTTCACTGGAGTAAATCACAAGTTTTAGCTGTGGTCTGATCCCTTCATTGTAGAAATGGGAAAACAGGCTCAGGGAAGTTAAGTAATTGAGATCACACACAACCATACCAATAGAGAAGCCAGGCCCAAGTCTTTGAATCGTGATTTTTCAAGGATGCCAAGATAAACAAAGGAAAGGAAATCTGCCAGGGTGGGGAGAATAAATGGGGGAGAGCTGAAAGTAAGAAAAAGGAGGCAACCTCAAAAAATCAGGCTAAAAGAAAAAAAAAAAAAGAAACTTAGGCTCAAGTTGACAAATGCACTCACGAAGATGGGAGCTACATTCTGGGAAGCTCTTTCTTCCATTGAACTCTCCCTCAAAGCTGATCTATGTAGTCTGTTGTCCTGTTTTTAGCACCTAATATTTTAATGGATTGGGGGGGGGGGTTTCTATCTGTCTCTGCTACAGAACGCTGAGTTCCTTAAGTAGCTAGTCTAGTCACTGGTGCTTAGCAGATGTCCATAGATGTTTATTGATTTAGTGAATCATTGAATGGATGTTTTATTAAGACCTCACAGATATATCTCAGGTGAAAATAATTATAACCCACTCAAAATTCTTTGAGCACATTTTGTAACTCTCCTGTGACCTTTGTGTAGTGTGTGATGCTTTGCTTAAGGGCTAGTTGAGAATAAATTAACATTACTTCTTGATTGAATCATTGTAGTTATGCAATCTCTTTTATAGACAATAGGTTCTGAGGGAAGTCTGTGCCTTAGACATCCCTCTACCATGACAGTCTGCTCAGGGCTGGTAGATGTCTTTTAAACATTTATAGTATGTATGGGTGAATAAACCACCAAAGTAAGTCTTTTAGGACCTGCCACAAATTTGGTAGTACTAATATAAGTATTGCATTTAATCTGACAACCTTCAATGGTTGTGTTTATTATGAAACACAATGGCTTACAAAGCCACAAATCACTGCATCATCGGGACCGTCCTCCTTTCCTACTTGTTTACTCTACTTCAGCCATCCTGGCCTTTTTTCAGTTCTTCTAAGATGCTATGCTGTCATATTCCAGGGACTTGACATACACTGTTCCCTTCTGCCTGAAATATGCCCCCCAGTTAAACAGGTTAACTTCTACTCATCCCTTAAGTCTCAGATTGTCATTTTCTTGGAGATCCTTCCCTGGCTTCCCAATCTAAATCAGAAAGCCTCTGTTAATCTCCCTTGGCGCATCATGTTCTTTTTCTTCATAGCACACCTGTACCTTCGTACTGTTTGCCTCCCCCTCTAGACTGGAAATTCCTTGAGGGCATACTGTACTTGTCTTGTTCACTTATGTAAACCCAATGCCTCGTATAGTCCCTAGTATGTTTAATTTTTTTTCTTTTCTTCCTTTAGCGATTCTTTTGCCTTTGGCCTCCCAAGTAGCTGGGACTACAGGCGCCTCCCACAACGCCTGGCTTTTTTTAGTAGAGATGGGGTCTCACTCTGGCTCAGGATGGTCTCGAAGTTCTGAGCTCCACCCGCCTCAGCCTCCTATAGCACTAGGACTAAAGGCATGAGCCACCACGTTCGGCCAATGGTATTTGTTTAATCAAGATTCATTAAATTCAATGAATGGCAAATACTTGCAGGCTTGGGATTGTATGCTTGCTGCATACACTCTGAGGGAAGGAACCTAGCTTGTTACCTGCTCTCAGTGTCCCAAACCTTTTTATTAATTATTATTTTTGGGTCTTACCTGTCACCCTCAGTAGAGTGGCATCACAGCTCACAGCAACCTGAAACTCTTGGGCTCAAGCGATTCTCTTGTCTCACCCTCCTGAGTAGCTGGGACAAAAGGCACCTGCCACAACGCTATTTTTATTATTATTTTTTTAGAGACAGAGTCTCGCTTTGTTGCCCTCGGTAGAGTGCTGTGATGTCACAGCTCACAGCAACCTCCTGCTCTTGGGCTTAGGCAATTCTCTTGCCTCAGCCTCCCGAGTAGCTGGGACTACAGGCACCTGCCACAACGTCCGGCTATTTTTTTGTTGCAATTTGGCAGGGGTCATGTTCAAACCTGCCACCCTGGGTATATGGGGCCAGCGCCCTACTCACTGAGCCGCAGGTGCTGCCCCTGGCTATTTTTAGAGATGGGGTCTCACTCTTCTCCAGGTTGGTCTTGAACCTGTGAGCTCAGGCAACCCACCCACCTCATCCTCCCAGAGTGCTAGGATTACAGGCATGAGCCACTGAGCCCGGCCTTCCCAAACCTTTTAAAATGACTCATAGAAGTTGGTGGTCACAGTGCTCAGGTGTAGGCTCTGACCAGTTTCCTCTGGTTCACATCATTCTCATTTTGGCTTAGGCAGCTGCAGAAACAAGAGCATGAGGAAGGCCAGATACTTGGAGAGGGAAGCCAGTTCCTTCTATGGGGCCTCTCTCCCAGGCTTGTCCCCCACCAGAACCTATCCACAAGACCCCTTCTCACACACGTATCACCTTGATTCTCTCAGCCAGTGTAAGAGCCTCCCTGGCCTGTGCCCTTGCCTCTTCTGCTACTGCTTATCACCCATAGACAGATGGGAAATCTTCATCAAAGACCAACTCTTCCTTCCAGGCTCAAAGGATCACAGCAAGGTCCTGGAAGAACTCCTCTTATGGAGAGCTTGGGACAGGATTGACAGGTTTCAGAGCTTCCTCTCCCCCAACACACACCCTGACCTAAAATAGAAATGACCATCTGGATCCACTTATGGATCTGGCTAAGGGAGGGAAGAATGCTGCTTGTTTCAAGGGTGAGCATGTGGTTCTTCCTCTCTTAGTGGGAAGGTGTCTCCTCAATTGGCCCCATGCACGAGTCCCCAGGGCTCACACACCTCCTCTCTCAGGCCATTTCACTCCTGGTATTTGATGCTTCCCATTATCTGGTCCCAATTTTCCATCCCAGCCTCATTTCTCCTAGTCTCCTTTGGGACTTACTTGGTGGGATGTGCTTGGAGTTAATTTCACTGGCCTGTTTTCTCTTCAGAGAACAAGACCTGCACTTGCACTTCATACCTCATGTCTTTGCTTACACTGTTCCTCCACCAGGAATGCCCATCCTCTCCACAACTATACCACTTTCAAGGTTTTAGGCAAATGCTGTCTTTGCTTCCAGAGCAGGAAGGCTATGTTTCCACCCATTGAATATTTATGGTACTTGCATTAGCATTAGGTGTTCACATGTCTGTTTCTCCCAAGAGACCATGAAATCCGTGAGAAGGACACCTGGCAGATAGGAAATGCACAGGGAATGTCATTGGTGTTGTTGACCATAGATGGTGTCCTTAAGTGATCTGGGGAAGAATCACCTCAATCAATAATCCAGGGAAATCCAGTCTGAGCCAGGGGCTAGGCCCCAGGTTGGAGGAACTGCTGGGCATTATGCAGTGTGTGGCATGTGGTAAGGTAGCGTTCTCTCTTTGGCAGCCTTTCAGCTCAGCTCCATCATTACCCTCTTTGGCCCCTGGAGGCTGGGCCTCTCTCCATTATGACTCTAAACCATGGTGGGGAGGGGACTAAGGGGGCCAAAAAAATGCAAGAAACCATTTGAGAACAGAGACCCCTCTGCCCCTTTAGACATCAGAGTTCATAAAACAACTTCCTTCCCACTCTATTTTATAGATGGGCAAAGCAGGGCAGCACCTGTGGCTCAAAGGGGTAGGGCACCAGCCCCCTATGCCGGTGGTAGGTTCAAACCCAGCCCTGGCCAAAAACTGAAGAAAAAAAAAAAAAAAAAAAATATATATATATATATATATATGCAAAGTTTAGAAAGCACTGCTGAGACCAGAATCTAAGTCTCCTACTTCAGAGTGGGCAGTGAAGTATGAAAGTTAAACATGTGGACTTAGGAGTCAGCCAGACAGACCAGTGTTTGAACCTTAGTTCTGCCAATGGCTGTCACACCTTGACTATTATACTTTGGGAAAGTAGCAGGATCTGTCAGGGTATCAGTTTCCCCATCTCTGAAATAGGAAACAATTTACATCTTGTAGTGGTCTTAAGGGGTTTGATAGGCTACATCTGAATGGTGCCTGGCCTAAATAAACATTTATTTTTATTTATTTATTTTTGAGACAGAATCTCACTTTGTCACCCTTGGTAGAGTGTTGTGGCATCATAGCTCACAGCAACCTCAAATTCTTGGGCTCAAGCAATTCTCTTGTCTCAGCCTCCCAAGTAGCTGGGACTACAGGAGCCTGCCCCAACATCCAGCTCTTTTTAGAGATGGGGTCTTGCTGTAGCTCAGGCTGGTCTCTAATTCCTAAGCTCAGGCAATCCACCTGCCTTGGCCTCCCAGAGTGCTAGGATTATAGGCGTGAGCCACCTTGTCCAGCTACAAAAACATTTAATGCCATCTATCATAGTAGTTAAGTTAAAACCACACATCACAATTCTAGGACCCTTAACCACTTAAAAAACATTTTGATGTGCGTAATTTCACACAACTTGTGGACAGGTTGTGATAACCAGGATAGGTACCATGATCCCTATTTTACCCCTGAGGAAGAATGAACCCAGAGAAGTTCAGGGGCTGCCTAGAGTCTCAGCACATATTAGAGTTGAAGTTCTGAACCCTGACCTTGGACTGTTTCTACTGGTGATCCCTTTCATGGCCCATTGAAAAGTGATGAAGTTCCTGCTTTCTTTTTATAAAAAAAAAAAAAAAAAAAGAAAAGAAAAAAGAAAAAGTGATTAAGGGACAAGCCTGAGAGTCTATACATTACTATAAAATAGGTATAAACTGTGGCCTCATTAGGAGGACTGATTTTATATATATTAAAAAGAAATAGGTAGAAGCAGGAGGCAGAACCACTGAGGCAGAGCCCCTCCTGCCTGTTAGATCTGTTAGTATCCCTAGGCCCATCAAAGAGCCTGGCACAAAGAACCTGCTCAATGATGGCAGAATATACTGGGGAGGACTCGTTTCACAGTGAAATACAGTGTTCAAGGACCATGCACAATCCCTTAATTGCTATTCTACAACTTTCAAAGAACCTGGAGGCTTTAGGAGGGCAAGGACTGTCTGTTGTGTGCATTTTAATGAAGCCAGTGTGCAGCTTAATGCCAGGTACACAACAGGAATTCAAAAAGTATCATGACTCATCATGAGAAAGTAGTTTTTAAAGAATTGCACTAGTTCTGACTTTGCTTCTAATTCAGTGGGGGTCCTTGGGCAAGCCTATTCCTTTTCCTTTCCCTCATGGAAACTCATTGTCCCTATTTGTACAAGATGAAGATATGCCTAGATCAGTGGTTCTCAGCAATGACTGCATATTAGGGTGAATCTGGGACGTTTTAAAATAATGAATGGATGCCTGGACCCCAGATAAATAAAAACTGAATCTCAGAGGTTTTAAAAGCATCCTGGGTTAGGCATGGTGGCTCATGCTTGTAATCCTAGCACTGTGGAAGGCTGAGGCAGGAAGATTGCTTGTGCTCAGGAATTTGAGACAAGCCTGAGTAAGAGGGAAACCCTGTTTCTAATAAAAACAGAAATATTAGCCAGTGTAACCTGGCTTATTGTACCTTCAATGAATCCCCAACAATTAAAAAAAAAAAAAAAAGAAAGATTAGCCAGGTGCTGTGGCAGGCATCTAGAGTCCCAGATACTTGGGAGGCTGAGGCAGAAGGATCACTTGAACATGGGAGTTCGAGGTTGCTGTAAGTTAGGCTCACGCCATCGCACTCTAGCTTGGGGTAAGAGTAAGACTCTGTCTAAAAAAAAAAAAAAAAAGTATCTTGGCTGATTCTGATATACAGCTAGGGCTGAAAACCTCTGAGCTGGATGACTTCCCTTTGCCTCTTCAGTTTTTGAGACTTGAGTCTTGCTGTTGTCCCAGCTGGAGTGCACTGGTATCATCCTTACAGCTCATTGCAACCTCAAACTCCTAGGCTCAAGCAAGTTTCTTCTGTCTCAGCTTCCCAAGTAGCTAGGACTACAGGTAGGCGCTACTATCCCCAGATAATTTTTTCTATTTTTTTTTTTTTTTTTGGCAGAAACAGGGTTTTTTTTTTGTTTGTTTTTGAGACAGTCTCACTTTGCCGTCCTCGGTAGAGTGCTGTGGTGTCATAGCTCCCAGCAACCTCAAACACTTGGGCTCAAGCAGTTCTCTTGCCTCAGCCTCCCAAGTAGCTGGGACTACAGGATCCCGCCACAATGCCCAGCTGTTTTTAAAGAAATGGGGGGGGGGGGGTCTTGCTCTTGTTGGTCTCAAACTCCTGGCCTCAAACAATCCTCCTCCCTTAGGCTCCCAGAGTACTAGGATTATAGGGCTGGGCCACCATGTCCAGCCTCCTTTTAAGTTCTGCAACCACATTTCAGCATGTTTCTAAGCACAGAGATAGGAATAGGTGTCTGGAGCCACACTAGCCTATAACAAATACAATTTCTCATGTCTGCTTTAACATACATTCACAGTGTGGGCTTATGTGAGCCCCAGGCTCTTTTATCTGCAGGGCTGGTGAGACCTTTGGTGAGTTACACATGTGGAAGGACTTTAAAAATGAAGCACCACTTATCTTTTTACTGTCTCTATAGTTTTGCCTTTTCCAGAAAGTCATATAGTTGGAATCATATAGTATGTAGCCTTTCAGACTGGCTTCTTTCACTAAACAATATACATTTAAATTTCCTCCATCTCTTTTTGTGGTTTGATAGCTTGTTTCTTTCTTTTGAAAAATTAAATCATAGCTGCGTACATTAATGCTGTCATGGGGTACAATGTGTTGGTTTTATATACAATTTGAAATATTTTCATCAAACAGCTCATTTCTTTTTATCATGAGTAATATTCCAGTGAATGGCTGTATCGTAGTTGATCCACTCACCTCTTGAAGGACATCTTGGTTGCTTTCAGTTTCTGGTAATATGAAAAAAAACTTCTATAAACATTCATAGTTTTTTCCATGGATATAAGTTTTCAACCTCTGTAGGCAAATACCAAGGAGTGCGATTCCTGCTTCCTATAGTATGTTTAGGAGACATTGCTAAATTGTCTTCCAAAGTGGCTGTGCCATTTTGCATTCTCCCCACCAATGAACGAGATCTCCTGTTGCTCCACATCCTCACCAGCATTTGGTATGGTCAGTTTCCTTATTTTAGCCATCTTAATAGGTGTGTAATGGTATCTCATTGTTTTAATTTGAATTTCTCTAATGATATAATGTTAAATATCTTTTCATATGCTTATTAGTCCTGAAAATCATCTTCGGTGAGGTCCCTAGTCAGATTTTTTGCCCATTTTGGTTTTATTTTTCTTCCAAGGAGAAATGAGCATCTGTGGCTGAGGACCACGCAGGCAGCATTTTTTAAACAAAATATTTTTTCTTCTTCCATTTTTGGGTTTTCATATTGTTGAATGTTAATAGTTGTTGGTATTTTTTAGGTACAAGTCCTTCATCTGATACGTGTTTTGCCAATATTTTCTTCCAGTCTTTGGCTTGTCTTTTTCATTCTGTTCATTGTGTCTTTCAACTGAGCATATGTTTTTCAATGAAATCCAGCTTCTCTTTTTTTTCTGCCATGGATGAGCTTTTTGGTATTATATCTAAAAACTCATTCCCATAGCCAGGCACTGTGGCGGGCGCCTCCTGGGAGGCTGAGGCAAGAGAATCACCTAAGCCCAGGAGCTGGAGGTTGCTATGAGCTGTGATGCCATGGCACTCTATTGAGGGCTATAAAGTGAGACTCTGTCTCTAAAAACAAACAAACAAACAAACAAAAAAACAAAAAAACTCATTCCCAAACTCAACATAATGTAGATTTTTTTCCTGTTATCTTTCATTTTATAGTTTCATGTTTTATATTTAGGTCTATTGGTCATTTTGAGTTAATCTATGTGAATGGTGTATGGTCAGTGATTGGATTCTTTTTTTTTACACATGGATGCCTGGTTGTTTCACGACTGTTTGTCGACAAGACTATCATTTAACTGACATTGCTTCTTTGTCAAAGATCAGTTGACTATATCTGTCTGGGTCTATGTCTGGGTTCTCTAATAGTTCCATTGGTTTCTTTTTCCATTCTTTTACCAACACCACCCTATCTTGATTATTGTAGCTTTATAATGAGTTTTGAAGTTGGTAGTGTTAATCCTCCAACTTTGTTCTTCTTCAGTCCTGTGTTGGCTATTCTGGGTCATTCATCTTTCCATACAAACTTTAGAATCTACTGACATTTACAAAATACCTTGTTAAGACTTATGACTAGGATTATGTTGACTCTATAGATCAAATTGGAAAGAACTGACATCTTAATGAGTTTTCCTATCTATGAACATGGGCTATCTCACCATTTATTTTATCTTTCTTGATTATTTTTTAAAAAGTTTTGTAGTTTTACTCATAGAGACCTTGTACATATTTTGTTAGATTTATTACTAAGTACTTTTTCTGGAAGAATGCTGACAGCTGAATAGGTAGAGCACAGGGCATTTGTGGAGCAGTGAAATTGTTGAGCATGGCAGTGTAATGGTGGATACGTGACATTATTCATTTGCCAAAACCAATAGAACTGTGCAACACTGCAGGAACACTTAATGTAAACTATGGATTTAATTAATCATAATGTATCAATAATGGTTCTTTTGTTTTTTTCTGAGACAGAGTCTCACTCTGTTACCTCAGGCTAGAGTGCTGTGGTATCAGCCTAGCTCACAGCAACCTCAAACTCCTAGGTTCAAGCACTCCTCCTACCTCAGCCTCACAAGCAGGACTACAGGCACCTGCCACACTGCCTGGCTAATATTTCTACTTTTAGTAGAGATGGCATCTCACTCTTGCTCAGGCTGGTCTCAAACTCCTGAGCTCAAGTGATCCTGCCCTGGCCTCCCAGAATGCTAGAATTATAGGTGTGAACCACCACACCCAGCCTTAATACTGTCTTGTTAATTGAAACAAATATATTACACTACTGCAAGATGTTAATAACAGACAAAACTGAGCCAGAGTAAGAGAGGTATATGAGACTCACTGCACAATCTGTTCAATTTTCTGTAAGCTTAAAAATGTTTTAAAAATTAAGGCTGTTCATTTTTGTTAAAATAGAGTACCAACTCCAAATGAAAGGGATCCCTGGTGAAGTCTTCCAATGGTTCTTCCTTGCCTACAGGATCGAGCCTATGGTCTCTCACCAAGCACAGGAAGGCCTCTACAATTTGATTGCTCCTCCAGTTCACCCGCTACAGTCCAGCCAAATTGAATCATTTAGGGTCCATGAGGGAATCTGGCACCTTCCACTACCTCCCTAGCCTGGTCTGGACATGTCTTGAAGAAGCTTCTGTAGACTTACATTTGGGAACATGGAGGAAATGATACAGCCCATAACACCTGCTTTACAACACCACTTAGTGTGTTTCTGGCAGGACCTCTACAGCACTGAACTACAGTTACCCAGGCACTTTAGGGCATCACAGAAAATTCACAGGGGGCAAAGTAGGTAGGATACTGTAAATTTGAGAGATACTTAACATTCTTGGCTATTGAGAGAACTACAAACTCAAGGTAGTTCATAGTTTCTTTGTTAGATTGTGCTACATTCTTTTTGATTATGTCATCTTTAAAAGAAGCTGTATTTTTAGTAGTTGCTGTGATAAAAAGCATATTAAAGTAAAAGTGGAACAGGCTATAAGGGTAGCAGTATCTGCTTTGATTAGAAAGTTTAACAAGTTATACAGTGCCCAACAGGTACCCTGATCCCATTCATAATTGCAGTTAAGAATGAAATAAAAATCTTATTTCTTCTCATTTAGGCATATTATTTTTTAAATGGTGACTAACTTGTCAGGACATAGTCGAGTGGGCTTAACTACTTCATAAACTGAACTGTTAGTTACATCTTTTGGCTTAAGGGTTCCATGAAAAAATTAGAGACAGTAATAGTGCTGTGAGCTGAGAAAGTTCAGTAACCTCTTGTCTAAGAGATCATCTAATTCAAGGCACAGCAAAAAACTGTAAGTAGTGAAATTAATTTAGTGGGTTATAACCAGTATTTTTTTCTCTAATAAAATTGAAAGGTAAATGGAGCGTATTGCATGTAGCAAAGGTAAGTACTATTGTGTAAAACTGTGTTCATTTTATTTATTTATTTATTTGGCTGGGGCTGGGTTTGAACCCGCCACCTCCAGTATATGAGGCCGGCGCCCTACCCCTTTGAGCCATAGGCGCCACCCTAAACTGTGTTCATTATATACATATAAGTAAGCATGTGAAATCTTGGATCACAATGGAAAATGTTAACATATTGGGGTTCTGGTTTAAAAAGTTTGAAAAATCACTAAGACTCCAAGCCCCTTATTTTAAAGAGGAGAAAACAGCCAGAGAGTGAAGTTGATTACTGCCATTCATAGTCACCTGAGCTGGGCTCTGTGCTCAGCCCTTCTGGGCTGGATGAGTATTGCTCAGTGACCCTATAAGGCAGGCGTCATTCTGCTCAGCAGAAGTGTGGTTACTCAAAGCCAGAAAGCTACAGAGGTGAGGGACCAGGTACCCTCACTTTGGTTCCAAAACCCATCTGCACCCCAGAAATGCCACCAGCCACACCTAGAACAAAATGGTTTTAATCAATTGCGTCACCCTCACTCTCCTGGGAGCGGAGCAACAAAAAGGCTCGGCTCCTGCCCCCAGAGGACAGTAAGGCTTATGTGTCTCTCCACACTGCAGGGCCCAAGCTGGGCAGGCAGAGGGTGGGAGGCAGGAGGCAGGGAGGGAGAGTAGGCGACAGGGAGGAAATGGCAGGTGGCTGGAACACAGGAAAGCAAAGGGGCCCAGCTGGTCCTTGGGCCCCAGGGCCCAGCCCCAATACTCCTGCCCTCCCCTCCCTGGCTAGAGAAAGGTCATGGAAAAAGAGAAGGGGAGCAAGTCCCAGCAGCAGGAGAAGCAGCAGCAGCTGTTTCCTTCACCAATAAATATACTTCATTACCAAGCTAGAAGAAGAGAGGGGTGGGAAGAGGGACTAGGGTGGGGAGATGGGGAGAAGCTGCCACCTGTGTTGCTGGGATTAAAGCAATGAGATGGTGCCAGACACCCCACCACCACCCCCCTTGCCTTCTTAAAACTGTGAAAAAGCTTTTAACATGGCCTCCTGTCTCCAGGGCTGCTCTGAAGCCTGACTGAGAGGAGGCACCTGGCAGAGACAGGGACTGACTGAGGGAAAGGGGAGGGAGAAAGGAAAGGGAGGGAGGGAGAGGAGAAGGGATGCTGCTTTTCCCCAGTGGCTGCAGCTGGAGGGCTGGAGCCAAGTAAGCAAGGAGGGGAAGGGGCAGGGAGGGGGAGGAAGGATGAACCAACTACCTAGAGCAGCTCCCAAGCTAAGAGCCAGGGGAGTAGAGGGAAGGGGAGGCTTGGTGAGTGGTGGGGTGACCGCTGCATCCAGTGTAAAGCTTGGAGCTGCTAAGGATGGAGGGCACGGAGTCAGGGACTTTCCCTATCTGAGTGGCTCAGGAGACCCAACCCCTCCCCTTAGTGCAGCAGGGGACAGAGAAAAGCCATCACTTCTTTGGTCTTTGTGGCGGCTGAGCAGGTGGGGTGGAAAGGAGGGCAGAAAGGGCAGAGAAAGGCCCTTAGCAGGAAGCGCCACCTCAACAAAGTAGGCCTGGCTGGAGCTCTGGCAGAAAGGTCACAGTGAGGCTGAAGAGCGCCCAGGAGGAGAGTGGCCACAGTTCTGAAGTGCTGGCAAGCATAAGTGGGGTATGGTGCAGTGCCCCACCCCCTGCCACAGCCTTCAGGAAAGGCAAAGCCCCCAGAGGTGTCCAGGGAAAGCAGGCACAGGGACAGAGCCAGTGCCAGGAAGGGGCAGGGGTGCTCTACTGTGGCCAGGGCAGGTGACCTGGCCTTGCCCTCCCCAGGCTCCCCACCTTCCTTTTGCTTCATTCTAACACAGTGACTCTAGAGGGAGGTTGGGATCCCATCCTTTTTCAGAACCTTCCCTGAAGACCACAGGGGAGCTAGCCTTGCAACAGCCCTTACCAACTGGGAATCCTACTCCCCTTCCTGCTGTCAGCTAAGGGCAGGAAAGTCCATGAAGACATCTTCAGCCCTTGCCTCCCTACCTGAGGCAGAAGGAATTTTGAGGCAGGCCAGAGCCCTCCAGGGACATAGAAGCAGGAGGTGGGGGGCAGAAGGAGAGGTGTTCCCTCCTGCTCTTCTGCTCAGGGCTGGGGACAGTCAAGGGACAATCAGCTCAAGAGTCTGAAAGCCAGCAAGTTGTAGCAACTTCTGCCCCCAATGCCAAACTAACAAACAAAACAGGGGAAATGAAAAAATGGGGGTTGGGGAAGACAAACCAAAACAGAACCCCCTGACCTCTTGCTCAGGACGGAGGGGTCTAGCCAGTAGCAGGGGCTGGGGACCAGGGCTAGGAGGGCCTAGCTGGGCCGGCACTGCACCTGGCCCTCGGAGTTGTCCTCATCATCAGAGGCCCCGGCACCCCCACTGCTCAGGCCTGTGATCCGGTAGCCCATGTTGAGCAGCATCACCTCCAGCGGATCTGCATTCATGCGCCGCTGGTTGGCTTGCGAAGCGCCCTCCATGTCTTCCACAACTCGGCCTGTGAGGTCTTCGCTCTGTGGTGGGGAAGGAGACAATGCACGTGGGCTCAAGGAAGGCCAGACATCAGGGTATGTGTGCTGGGGCATTTACACGGGGAGACATACACACCAGGAGGTGTACAGGGGAGGAGGGGAACACACATACCAAGAGATGCATGGAGAGGCTTATACCAGAATATATATGGGGGCACACATCACACTGGGATATACACGAGACAACACATAACAGAATATGTTGGACACACATACCAGGATTTGAGGGGGCAGATAAAACTCCCCACTCCACATTGTTCTCTTGCTACTCCCACCAACCCATCTTTCTTTTTCCTCTACCCTCAAAAGAGAATTTTGCAGGGTCCTCTCTTTGGAGTTAGCACATTAACTCTGTAATCAGATATACCACTTGACTTCTGTTTTGCCTCTTGAGAAGGGGGAGGAGGTGGGCAGAGGAACAGGGGAGGTATCAGGCAAATTTGCCTGGCTGCCCACACTGTCCTAAGTGTCCTTGTGAGCTGCACACTTAAAAGGCTTTACTTCTTTACTCTTCACAGCAACCTTTCAGGGCAGTGCTATCATTCCCATTCCCCAAATATAGATAATAAAACCTTGGGTCAGACATCCTTAAGTCTCTTAGGCAGTGAGTAAAGGGGCCAGATGCAAATTTAGGCCCACAGATACCAAAATCCATGCAGTTCCCTTCTAATTGAGGAACTGGCCTCTGCACAGATTCTGGGGTTACACATAACAGTAATATATGAGGGTTAGGTACTCAGGGAGTCTCTGAAGCACTCTACTCATGACATTGGCTGGAGTTGGTCTGGTTCCCTCTCTGCCCTCCTGCATTTCTGTCCTCAGTATATGCATGTCTCATCTTCCTGTGTGTGCATCTCATCTTCAGGGGCTAGCTCAAAGATATTCCCCTAGAAGGTAGGAGCCAACTCTTGTCCCCAGAATTGCCACTGCATTTGGAGTTCCCAGAAACTGAGGTCTCCCACTCTGACATAGCCTTTGGCCCTCAGGCAATAGCTTACTTATCCCAGCAGTTTCTAGCCTCTGTGTGGCTTATTTCTCTTCCCAGCCCTTACAGGCTCAGCCAGAGGCCTTGCACAGGGTTCCTGCCTGGCTTTGGTCATCTCACTGGTGTCCTCACCTCTGGTCGGGGGTTCCAGAGCCGCACAACAGGGTCGATGCCGCTGGTGGCCAGGAAGCAGTAGCTGGGATGTGGCTGCAGGCAGTTGACGATAGACTCGTCTCCCTGGAGCACACGGACTAGGTTGGTGGTCTCCTTTTCCCAGATGAAGAAGGAGCCATCATCAGAGCCACTGACGATGTACTGAGCATTGCTGGTGGGGGGCAAAGGGCAGGAGGTCAGGTGGGGTATTGCCCTATAGCCTCAATTAGAAGCTGTGTGGCCTAGGGCAAGGGGAGCAGAGAAGTCTGGAGCCACTCAGTCCCCCATGCTCTGTGGTTTGCACTTGACTCAGAACTCCATGCATGTGACAATTCTCTCCAGACTGCAGACCCTGGTCACTATTCTCCTAAACCCAGGGTCAACAACTACCTGGGTCCCTCCAAGATAGCCTCCCCAAAAGTATATTATCAACCTTCTTAGGGCCAGGATCAGATCTTAACGTCTTTTAGGTCTCTAAAAACACCTTCATCTAAGCCTTTCCTGAGCAGTCCTACGCTTCTTGCATCCAGACTCCCAAATTCTACAGTACGTTTATAGTGCAGGAAGGCCCCTTCACACACCACTAACATTTAGAGGAGTTCTTTATGGAACGATTTTTGATTTGTGTTCATGCGTCTTACTTACCCAAAGAATGTGTAAGCATCTACAAGTGAGGGTTAGAGGTGATGATGTTTGAGACTCAAATTTTGTCCTTCAGAACCCAGGGCACAGTTCTGAGCACATAACAGGTGAAAAGATAACCAGCCTCTGAGTGTTCTTATTTCATACCCCAACAGAGGCAGGCATCAAGCATCCAGATAAAGAAACCAAGCTGGGGCACATGCAGACAGAAGGGGGAAGAGGTGGGGATAAAGGTACTGTGTCAGATACTTTCTTTGGATTATTTCATTAGTCCTTGTTATGGCCTCATAAGTGAGTATGGCTGATTTCATTTCATAGATGAAAAAACTGAGGCTGACAAATGTGAAGCCATTTACTCAAGGGTACAAAGGCAGAGCTGGGATTTGGGACTCTTTTCTAAAAGCATTATCCACCCCCACCCGTCCCAGTTGCCAACTGGGTTGTGCCCTCCTCCTCGGGGCCACGGACCTGCCAAAAAAATTGGCCTCCTTGATATCCGTGGTGGTGTTGCAGTGGCCACAGTAGCGGAACTGATAGTCGTAGCTTCGCTCCCGCAGCACCATCTCATCTTCCGAGATGGAGTCCTTGCGACTTGTGCTGCGGAGGCGGACTGGGCCGCCACCACCAGCTCCTTTCTTCTCCTCTAAGGCAGAGATAAAAGAAAGGTTAAGAGTCCCTACCCTTTTTCCCCCTTTTCCCCCTCGTTTCCCTACTGATGGCCCTGTTTAAACCCATGTTCTGGCAAGGCAGGGCTACCTTCCTCCATCCCTACTCTAGGAAAATTGGGAAAAGGCTGTGGGGAAGATAACATCTTTTTTTTTTTTTTTTTTTTTTTTTTTTTTTATATTTTGTCAATGTCTTACCCCAGGACATTGCCAATGGCCTCGCAGCTC
>CAUYPK010166442.1:0-12626 GCA_963574355.1 Loris lydekkerianus
TTAAGGAATTGAAACAACAGGTATTCCAGGAGTTTCATAACACAGTAGAGGGTATAGGCAAAAAGCCTATAAGTAAACCTTTAAATGGTTTCATTTTGTGAAGGCAAGTTTGAAGTCTTTTGTGAGTTGGAAGGGAAAGAACCTGGATAGAACTCCACATGTGGCTTAGGGCCTAATCACGTAGAAGTGATTTAGGGTCAAGCTTTGTGGGGGCAGGTCTACAGGCAGATACCTGTATATCTCAGCTATACCTGTATATCTCAGCTATTTCCAGACTACTCCCTAAAGATGATTAACTGCCTCCAGATGGTCCATTAAAGATCAATCATTCAAACAGCTTATTTTCCCAGGACCTTGCTTTGTTGTTTTGCTTTTGATTACTCAGTGTAAGAATAACTTTAGATAATGTTAGTGAAGTGGTTAGCAGTTAATCCGATTAAACCTTAGCCCATAAAAATAGCTTTAGATAATGTTAGTGAAATGGTTATCAGTTAATCCCGTTAATCCATAGGCGTGTAGGTGCCAGGCAGTAAGAGGCCTGGGACCAAGGTTTAAGTCATATGTTGTTGATTAAGTTATGTGCTTATATAAGCCTTGGTGGAAAAAATAAAATCTCTGTTTGCCTGAGTGAGCTTTCAGCCTTCCTTATTCCCCGACATTTCATCGCAGGCTCAGCCTTCCTTATTCCCTGACATTTCATCGCAGGCTTAATCTCTGTGGCACTGCTCATGCAAGAAATATTCACACAACATTTTGGCGCAGCAAGCGGGGTGAGCTTCGTGAGGACAGCGAGGACCAGCTTTCTTGGAATGGCTTCTCTGTTTGAGCAGTTGTCAGCTTAAGGTGAGTCTGATACTTTCAAACTGGAAGGAAGGATGTCACACACCCATAAGTATGTGAGACTTCCAGCAATAGAACAAGAAAATAATCAAAAAATCTCAGTCCTTGAAGGAGCAGTATGTGGCTCTGTTAAAGATTCTGTTAAAGTCTACAGGCACCACTGTTAAAACAAAAACATTGCAAGGACTTTTTCAGGTAGTAGCTAAACATTGCTACTGGTTTACTCCAGAAAAGAAAGATTAGTTAAATTTAAAGATTTCGAAGAGTGTAGGCAAAGCTCTTAGGCACGCCCAGCAGAGGGGAGAATTTATAAGTCGAGATATATGGGCCACCTATCATTTGGTAACTGTGGCATTGGAGGGAACCTTTACAATCTAGTTCCCATGAAAAATGTCTTAAAAATTTATGAAGCTAAACTATAGCTTTCACATAAAGGCTATAACCCAACTATACCACAAGACTATGGGAAAAGGACCAAGGAAGGGGAAGGAAGGGGGGAGGTTTGGATGGAGGAAGGGTAATGGGTTGGGCCACATTTATGGTGCGTATTTTTATCTATAATAAAAAAATAAATAAATAAATAACATTAGGGAATTCTAATTATTATACATCTTCATCTATCCCAAACTTTTCAGTCTTTTTAACAACAGCCCTTCCTGAGCATGTGTATTGGTTATCTCATTGTGTTTTAATTTGCATTTCTCTTATGACTAAAGTACTTTTTCATGTGCTTACCTGCCATTTGGATGTACTTTTGCTGATGTGCTTATTAAGGTCATTTGTCATTTTTCTATTTGATTTGATCTTTTCTTTTATAGTTATAGTGCTTTTCGTATTCTCTCAAAGAAACTTCACCCACCACAGTGCGGTGAAATGTTCTCCTATGTTCCCTTCTCCAAGCTTTATTATTTTATCCTTTATACTTAACTACAATCCATCTAAAATTGATTGTGCTATATAATATATAATGATAGTTAAGATTCATTTTCTTTATATGATCAATTTACCCAGAAACATTTTTTAAGAGACTATATATTTCCTATTGCATTACAGTGTGACACTTTTGTTGTATCATGCCACACCTTATATGTCTGCGGCTATTTCTGGATTCTCTACTTTGTTTTATTTGTCTACGTTTGTATCCTTATGCCAATACCACAGCTGCCTTTAATTACCATACCTATGCAATATGTTTTTTTCTTTTTCTTCAAGATTATCTTGGCTACACTTGACCTTAAAAAAAATCTGTATATATTTTGTCATTGGCTTCACACAAAAAAGTATATATGCATATGATATATATGTACATTGTTTATATATTGCATATCAATACCTACATATATAGATTGAACTTTAGTGAGGCTGCATTGTTTCTATTGATCAATTTTTTAGAAAACGAATTTTTACAACAATGATTTTTCTAACTTTTGAACTTGATAAAATTCTTTATTTATTTAGATCTTCAATTTCTCTTGCTTAACTTTGTAGATTCTCTAATCTGGTTTGACTTAAAGATGATAATTACTCTGTGTCCAACAGTAAAGAGAGCACTGATGATTGATGGCTATTAATAAAGATAGACAAAATATCCACATCAGATACTCCTAATCAACCACTTATAAGAAGCAAATATAGCTTACATTCAGGACTGCCTGAAAAAATAAAAAAGAAAAGAAGAAGATCTCCTTTGAACATTTCTGAACAACTAAGGAATATAATGATGTTGGTTAGCTCCTAATGTTGTTGGGTAAAGTGGTGGAAAACAAAAAAGGATGACCTCAGGGATTCAAATTCCCAGCTCAAGTGTTGCATTAATGACATTAAGAGCATCTATATGTGTTCTGAAAAACTTCCTAATGTCTGGTAGCCAGAGCCAAAATTGCTGAAAATCAAATGTTGAACCTCATCCTGCAATTGGCTGAATTATAACCCCAGTTGAACTCCAGGCTTCACAGAGTGCCTACAGTGAAAGTGAGGACATTGTTTGGGAGAGAATGGATTCTTGTAAACTGAAATGGAGCTGTGTGAGAAGACCCTGATGAAATTGGGGACATTGAGCTCCTAAATTCTGATGAGTTTTCATTGCCAGTAGAAGAGATTTTTCCAGTTTTATGGAAAGCAACCTCTCTACCTCCAGTGCACTTAGTCCTCCAACCCCAGTGGAGGTTGTCAGTTCAGAGCAAGTGTCCAGTATGCCTCAAATATTAGATTATCCCAGGAATGGTCTTCCTACACTTATAGTAGTAGCAGCCTTTCTACTCCATCTGAGGAGATTAACCCTGAATGCCTGAAAAAATGGTAGTGGCCTCCCCTGAGGCAGCCACCATACAAGGCAATGTCACTCCCACCACCTCTTTTTTTTTCTTCTAGACTTCTAACTAGACTCAAGTCCCAGAAGAATCTAAAGATATTCCTAAAGATAATGTACAAAGTGTGATCCATGAGCAGGTACACTATATTTCCCAAGAACTACTTGAGTTTTCTAATTTATACAAGCAAAACAATTGGGAGAACTTGTGCAGGAATGGATATTAGGAATGCGAGACAATGGTGGAAGGAACCAACAGTTGGATCAGTCTGAATTTAATGAGATGAGCTGACTAAGCAGAGATTTGTATTTAATGTTGCATCTCAGAAAGTTAGTAAGGGCTGTAACTATTTGGTTAGTTGCTTGACTGAAACATTAATTCAAAGCTAGCTTATTGGCCTTCCATGAGTGACTTGAAATTGTTCAAACTCCCTTGGTTTAATGAAAAGAAAGGAATTCAAAAGCTTAGGGAGATTGGATGCTAGAATGAGAATTGCCATTTAAGACCTACTTACTCACACAGGAAGGGTCCAGAAGATACAACTTGCATGAATATTTTCAGAATGAATTTGTGAGGAGAGCTCCAACATGCTAGAAGAGCTCTGTAATGGCTCTAATATGCATGCTTCACAGTTACTCAAGTGGAAAACCTTAATCCAATAGAAGTAGTTAAATCCTGGGTGACCAGAGCCAAATTAAACACTCAATTGCCAATGGATGTAGACATCAGAGTCAAAGCAGCAATCAGTATGTTCTGATCTGTTCTCACCTACGGCATCGGCTAGTGAATCACAGTGTTTCTAGAAATCACATAGATAGGAAGACTACTAAATTCTTTCTTCATCTGTATAAGCACAAAAGTTTTAGGTCAAGTAAACTAAAGCCCAACTCAGGTCAAAAAAAAAAAAAAGAGCATCATGGCCCCTTGTTCAATTCCTAGACTTGAGTCAGTTTATAGACTCAGAACCCCTTGCATGAATGAAGGTTGAGTACCCTTAAGGGAGAGCGCTGGAATATTACCTAAAATGTATACTATTAATCTCTCTCCCAGAGAGATATATAGGCTTTTCACCATGGTAACTGTGCATTGGGGAAAAGGAAATAATCTAATATTTGAGGCATACTGGACACTTGCTCTGAACTGACAATGATTCCAGGAAACCCAAAACATTACTCTGGCCCTCCACCATAGTAGGGGATTACAGAGGTAAAATCAATAGAGTTTTAGCTTAGATCTGTCTTACAGTGGGTCTAGTGGCTCCCTGGACCCATTCTGTGGTCATTTTCCCATTTCTAGAATGCATAATTGTAATAAATAAACATATTTAGCAGCTGGCAGAATGCTTACTTTTGTTCCCAGATCACTATAGTGAAGGCCTTGATGACAGGAAAAGCCAAGAGGAAGCCATTACAACTGCCTCTTCTTAGGAAGACAGTAAATCAAAAGCAATACTGCATTCTTGGAGGGATTTCAGAATTTACTGCCACCATCAAGGACTTGGAAGATGCAGGAGTTATAATTCTTAACACACATCAATTCACCTCTCCTAGTTGACCTGTACAGAAGACAGATTGACTGTAAAGAATGACAGTAGATTATTGTAGACTTGACCAAGGGGTGACTTCAATGGCATCTGCTGTACCAGACTGTAGTTTCTTTGCTTGAACAAATTAACACATTCCTTGCCACCTGGTATGCAGCTATTGATGTGAAAAATTCCTTTTTATCCATCTTTCACAAGCCCACCAAAAGCAGTTTTCTTTTAACTAGGTCAGTAGGATACAATTCCTGTCTTACCTTAAAGGTCCATCAACTCTCCAGTCCTATGTTATAATTTAGACTTCAGGGATCTTGACTGCCTTTCCCTTCCATAACATATCACTCCAGTCCATTATATTAATGTCATTATGCTAATTGGACCTAGTGAGGAAAAAGTTACAATCACTGTAGATTTTTTAGTAAGACAGTGTGTGTGCCAGAGGGTGACAAATAAAGCAAAATAAAATTTAGAGCCCTTTTACTTCAGCAATATTACTAGCAGTTCAGTGATATAAAACATGTCAAAATATCCCTTCTAAGGTAAAGGGTAAGTTTTTGCATATGACCCCTCCTACAACCAAGAAAGGGACACAATGCCTAGTGGACCTGGATTTTGGAGGCAACATAGTCTTCATTAGGGGTGTTACTTCAGCCCATTTACTGAGTGACTTAAAAAGCTACTAGCTTTGGGTGGGGCCCATAAAAACAGAAGGCTCTGCAACAGGTCCAGGCTGCTATGCAAGCTGCTCTGCCTTGTGGACCACAGCATCTAGAAGAGCCAATGGTGCCAGAAGTGTCACTGACAGATAGGGGTGCCGTTTGGAGACTTACGCAGTCTTCCATCAATAAATTGATGGCAAGCCTATAGAAATTCGAACCAAGTTCCATCATCATCTTTAGATAACTACTCTCCTTTTCAGAGATAGCTCTTGGCCTGCTACTGGGAGTTAGTAGAAACTAAATGCTTGACCATGCACCACCAAATACTATGTGACTTGAGTGTCATCTGATCCATTACGCCATGAAATTGGGCAGGCACAACAACATATGGTTCTATTTTTATGATGGCCAGGATCTACCGGATTCAGGGAGTGTAAATGAGTGTGGTACTACTCAATATTACCCCTAGTGATTCACTAGCAAAATTTTTTCATCTTGTTCCCACACCCTTATGCTCCGCTGACCTAGAAGTCTTAGTTCCACAGAAAAGAATTCTACCAGGAGATACAACAATGTCTATATTGAACTAGAAGTTAAGACTGCCATCTGGCTACCCTGAACGCCTCATGCCTCTGAATCAACAGGCTAAGACAGGAGTTACTGAAAGGGTCTCTGAAAAGCAAAAAGCAGCCCATATCTATTATTCAGAGGGAACTCTGTAAAGCAGAAAGCAATCCTAATAGTTAAAATTAATAAAACAAAACATAGGGCCAGAGAAGATTAACATAGGAATGAACTTATTCAAAGGTAGACTGAGAGGGGGTTGAGAGAAGGTGGGAGAAGTCATTTTTCTTGCAGAGTGAATGATGCTATGTCTGAGACTGATTCCACTACAGATGTTGATCTTTCACCAGGTTGAAAGCACATATAGTGTGAATGAGATAGAGTCAGCCAGGCTAAGTTGGACATGACACATGAGTTTATGCCCTGCCTGACCTTCATCCCCTGTCTCCCCTTCTTACTGCTTTGTAAATTTAGCTCCCACCCTAAAGGTACCTATCTTGAGTAGTTTAGGTGGATTGATTAGGAGACCAACTTTTTAACTGGAAAGTTGTAATAGTCACTAAGTTATACTAAGTTAATGTGGTCTTTGTTTTGAATTATGAAAACTAAGAAAGAATACCACATTGCAAAAAGGTAGCTTCGGGTATTTAAGAAGTAAAGATTTCAGTAGGGGTTGGTAAGCTGTTTCCACCACCCCTCAACTCAGGCTTTGTCTTACCTTTTGTAGAGCTTTTTTATGTCTTTCAATAAGCTCTGAATACTCTTGTGGTGTGTATGCTTTATTTAATCCTGGTTGTCCAGTGCATTTGGAATGGGTGTGTCAACTGAAAACCTCTGGCCAGCGTACTCCCTGGGTATGGCTTGAAGGGCTTCCCTGGAAGATATGTGGACAGACTGCCCAGGAGAGTGGTAAACAGACTTTTTTCTGGCTCTCTATTTGCAAGGCACAGTCACCCATCCTAATCTGTTTTGTGGCTTTGTGTTCATTAGAGGTGTGTCCTTCAATTCTTTGTCTGACAACCCATGCACCTGCTGTTTAAAGCTCCAACATGCTTTCATTATGATATTAGCCAGAGTGATTGATCTGGACTACATGGGGGAAGCACCAGATGAGGTGCTTGCTGAAGGCAAAAGGAATAAAGAATGAATAGTGGAAGAATGTCATAAATATCAGCTACAACCGCATGACCAGTTACAGACAAGAAGATTGTCATGAATATTTCCTCATTATTTTGTTATAAATACTTGTTTGTGTAGATATAGATAAATTGAGCAAATGTCTTTTTTTCTTTCTTCTCTTGTTCTCTAATAAGGTAACAAAAGATGTGTTGACTTAATATTAGTGTTTAAATATTATTAATTTTACATCCTGTATTAAAGTTACAGGAAATAAAGAGAAGAGTAAACATGACTGAAAGACTTTACCTTTTCATCTAGGGAAGGGAATAGTGTATTTTTAGTTACACACAGGATAGTTGTATCACATCATGTTAGGATAAATTATGACCTTGTTATGACTTTATGTGATGACTAACTATGGTTTAAGGACATGTATATAGGTGCCAAGTTGACAAAGGGTGGACTTATGATGGTTAATTTTATATGTCAAGTTGACCTGGATAAGGGATCCAGAGAGCTGGTAAATATCATATCTGTGGTATGTCTGTGAGGTTGTTTCTGGCAAAGACTGAGGTCTGGAAGGCAGCTATGCTCACCATTGTACAATCAATGCACTAGAAATTAAAATCTGAATCAGCAAACCAAGTAAATAAGATCTGTTCTCACCAAAGTGAGCGTGCATTACGAAATCTGTCAAGAGCTGAATAGAACAAAAGACAAAAGGAAGGATGAATTCACTGTGTCTGACCTGGGGTGTCTATCTTCTTTTAAACATCAATGCTCCTGGTTCTTGGGCATTGGGATTCAGACTAACCTTACATCATCACCCACTACCCCACCACTTTCAGGTCTTTGGACTTAGAGTAGGACTCACATCATAGGCTCTCCTGTTTCTAAGGTCTTTGGACACTGCTCAAATTATATCACCAGCTTTCCTGGTTCTCCAGCTTGAAGGTAATAGATTATGAGACTCTTCAACTTCCACAATTACTTGACCCAATTCTCATTTTAAAAATCTCATGTATATGTCCCATTGGTTCTGTTTTTCTGGAGAAGCCTGACTAATACACCTCAACCACAAGCTTCAGATTTTTGTGTCTAATTGGCTACTTAGTATTTCCAACTAGATGTTACACAGCTACTTCAAACTCAACATGTGCAACTGAGCTGATCTTTTTTCCATTCCTGCATCCCCACCTGCTCCACCTACTTCTACATTTATATTAATACCTAATTATGCTTCCATTCTTTCTTACCTTGACTACTAAAATAGCCTTTCTAATGACGTCATTTCAATTTTGCCCTCCTTTGAAGCTTTCTCCACATATTAGTCAAAATGACAAATATGAAATTCAATCTGACTGCAGAATTCCCAGGTTTAAACCCATTTCAAGGTTTTTTCTTATTACTCTTTTAACAGGTTGGGCCTTCTATAACTTAACTCCTGTTCTTCCCCATCAATTTTATCTTCCATTTTACCTTCTAATAACACCTAACCATTCGCAATTTCTATTAAACAATGATATTTCCTTAATCCTAGCTTTCCTTGTGATGTTCCCCAAGATTGGAATGTCACTTAGCTCTTACCCATGTTCCCAGAGCAGATTCTATAATATCACTTCCAGGAAGCCCAGACATCCAATTGGATTCAGTTCATCTCTGCTCTCTGCCAAACCCCAGCAAACCTTTCATTATAACCATATCAATGGAGACCATTTGTTTGCAGTCTGTCACCTCCATTAAACAGTCAGCTCCTGGAGAGTAGGTCCAGTGTCATATTTGCCTCAGGATGTAGTGGACAGCCCAGTGTATATTAGGTATCTTAAAATATTGCACTGAAATTGTCTAGATCATTTCGAATCTGTGCAAGAGAATTCGGCTTGCTTTTCCCTGTCTTTCTTGTTCACAGAATTCAAACTTTCTTTCAGTGATAATGTGTCCAACACAATGATTACATTTCTCACCCTCCTTTGCTCTGACTGAAGATCAATGAGGTGTAAGAACTCAATGCTTCCGGTTGCCTTTCTAGGTCTCACAGATGCTAATAAAAATTTAATAACACAAAAAAAAAAAAAAAAAAAAAAAAAGAACTCAATGCTGGCTTTTGGAAACTTCTATAGGAGGCTGACTCAATTTTTGTCATTTGTTTCTACCGATTCTGCCTAAAACATGTTCATAATGTCTGGAGTTCTAGGAGACATAGTGTGTGTCCTTGAAAGTGCAAAGCCATGTTCTAAGTCTGATTCTCTATTAATCATTGAGTTTTCATACCAGCGTGGGGCAAAATTCTTTTAACCTTTTGTTAACATAGGCAAATATGACTCCTATATTATTTCAACTATCTGGGGTTTTGTTACCACCAGATGAATGTGCTGTTAGCTCTGACTAAAAGTTTCTTCTTAAATGATGCAATTGCAAATTATAACTGAGTATGAAAAAATGCTTATTTGGGATCATCTAGGATACACACCCTTATGTTTCTGAATGTATTGTACTACTCAACTCTATGCAGAAAGTGGAGGCTGAATGACTTTTAATACGACAGTGGAATAATTTGTTTTTCCAATTTTTATTCCTCTTATGACTTGTCACTTTAAGTAGAGTTGGTATTTGTGAGGCACTTATTCAATAACTTTTACAGCACTCCTCTTAGTCACAGCTAGTAGTTATTATGGGGGGCTTCATCATTCCTAATTAGAAATAAGAACAGAGTAATTAGAATTCTTTCAAGGATTTATAGCCAAGAAAGCACTAATTAAACATTCTGTATATATACACTAAACTACATGTACCTATATGGATGCACAAATATAAATCTTTGTCAGATGCCAGCCTCAACACACTGTGATTCTTCTTCCTTGTGGCCTGGTGGTGCGGGAGACCATCAGAAAATTATTATGAATGAGAGTTATAGAAAATTAATATAGAAATAATAAAGACAAAAGGATACTTTGAAGAGCAGCGGGGATTCGGGAGGAGGCACATCCTTCTTCCTGAAGCTTCCAGTATGGCGCCATGAGTATCAAGCTAGCTCTGTATTTATTTCATGCATCAGGGTTACAATCATAAATCTCACAAAGGCAAGGCAAACAATTCTTTCATGGTTCTTTCTGCACATGCTGCCCTTGCATTTCTACTACCTAGCCTAACTCTATGACTAATTAATCTACTACTTCTTAATTGCATGGATTTACTTCCTTCTTTTTACTGTTTTAAGGTATATGGTCTTAATACAAACGGAATCTTGATAAGGTAGCCAATTAGAGGCTGACTCAAGGACCAAATCCTAGCTGACCCACACACCACAGATGTGATGTTTTAATTCTCTGATAGTCTTGTGTCCAAACAGATAGACTCCTCTGGCCCAATTAAGGTGACAGAAGAAAAGAGATCTTTCTTCTCCTTATCTTGTCTGGAGAAAGTCTTCCTGTATTGGACAAAGTTTAAGAAAGCACTTTCCTGGAGCACACCACCCTGCCCTGGCAGAAAACAGCCTCAAGGCCTCCAGCCAGCTGAGCTGGGCAGCTGTGACAGGAGAGGGGATATTCAACATGCCGGGCTTCAGAATCTTAAAATAACAGAGTCTCACACTTTGCAGTCAAAGCCAGGAAATTGTGTCAGAACAAATCCTCTATTACTGTCCACCTTTGTCCAGACTCTGTTCCCTATTCCTAATAATATTTCTAATCTACTAACAATTAATGATTGAATATTGGTTTCAAACTTATAAAATCATTATTAGTAGTAATGCAAGCACATCAAGATATGACTCTTAAGTATTCCCACATGCACTCTTCAAATCTTAATGAAGATAACAAACATATATCATGAACTTAATCTCTTAATTAGTAAGTATAAAATAAAGCAATAAAAACAACGGATATATAAATATTTCAAGAATACTTTGGATTCTAGGTCTCTAACTTAACAGGCTCATATTTTGTGTTTCTAACTACTGACTTGTTTATCTTATTCCCTCCTCATACTGTATTAACTCAATTTAAACTCTATTGAGTTGATACTTACACATTAAGTATCAATGAGAAAGAAACTTACCTAAGTTCCATTCATCCACTGGGTCAGTAAATTGTAATGTACTATGTGACTAGTACTGTGCAAGGTCAGATACTACAATGAGTATGTGCCTAATTATGTGTTGTAGGGAATACAGGTATTAACCAAGAAATACATGAGTTTACAATTGCAAACTGAAGACAAATGCTATGAAGGAAATAAATATGGTTCTATGCGCTTGCTAATTGCTGACTAGATTGTTTTAAGATTGACTGTCCCACTAAGAAAACTAGAAAAATAAGATTTTTTAAAAATTGTTTGGCAAATCAAAACCACCCTGAGATATCATCTAACCCCAGTGAGAATGGCCCACATCATAAAGTACCAAAGTTGCAGATGCTGGTGCAGATGTGAAGACAAGGAAACACTTTTACACTGTTGGTGGGAACTTCAAACTAATACGGCCTCTTTGGAAAAAGTATGAAGAATCCTCAAAGAACTCAAATTAGGCCTCCCACTTGATCCTGCAAGCCCATTACTAGGCATCAACCCAGAAGAAAAAAAATCATTTTATCATAAGGACATTTGCACTAGATTATTTATTGCAGCTTAATTTACAATCACCAAGATATGGAAACAACCTAAGCGCCCGTCAACCCAGGAACGAATTAACAAACTGTGTTGTATATATACCATGGAACACTATTCAGCCATAATAAAAAGATGGAGACTTTACATCTTTTGTATTAACCTGGATGGAGTTGAAACATATTCTTCTTAGTAAAGTATCGCAAAAATGGAAAAGCAAGTATCCAATGTACTCAATACTAATATGAAGGCCAGTAGACATCTAATACAAGCTAACACAAGAGAAAAACTTAATTCAATTCAAGTTGAGGGTAGGGGGAAGAAAAGAAGGAAAGAGGAGAGAAGGGATTCGTGTACTCCCACTTCATGGCCACAATATAAGGGTATAAGGCACACCTCTTGGGTGAAGGACACAGCTACCTAACAAACATTGTAACCTAATTGTTTGTACTCTCACATTAATCTGAAATTAACAAAAGTAATAATCTCACCAAAAAATAAAAAATAAATAAAAATGTTTTGAATCTTTTACAAAGCTACCAAGATTATAAGGACTTGATGGACTAAATTCCAAAGAAGGAAGGAATTTCTGAGAGGTGAAAATGAAAGTAACAGAGTGACCTGTCTTCGTAGAGTATTTGCTAATTTTCAGTGGAGGCTCAGCAGATGAGCAGAGCTTGATAAGTTCCCATAAACTTTGGAAATAAAAGTTGAAGTTTAGAACATATGAAGAGAGGGAGGCCTTTACAAACTCTGAAGCTTTCAAGTGAAAAAGGAAGACTCTTATTGTTGCCTGTCTTAGTCCATTTGTGTTGCTATGAAGGAATACCTGAGGCTGAGTAATTTATAAATAAAAACATTTTATTTGGTTCATACTGCTACAGGCTTTACAAAAAGCATGACACTAATATCTGCCTCTGGGTTTTCACTCACAGTGGAGGGTGAAGAAGAATAGCCATCACATGGTGAGCGGAAGGAAGCAAGAAAGGGCAG
>CAUYPK010166443.1:0-12688 GCA_963574355.1 Loris lydekkerianus
GTCTCTTAACATGAGACAGAACTGGTGTTTAGCATAACACCTTTGGGACACGCTGCCTTCTTACTCAATAAGACTAGCCTATTCCCTGCCCCTTCCCCACGCTCTATATAAGTGGCTGCTTGATGCAATAAAGTTGAGTTCGTGCTTAAAAAAAAAAAAAAAAGAAATTTATAACAATTTCTTCCAGGACTGTTATTTTATGCAGGAAGATTATCTTTTTCCCTTCTCCCACCACCTTGAATTATTAGGACCTTACTAAGCTCCTATCCTTCAGGGTGGGGGGAAAGTCCGTACTCTGAAAACAGAGTAAAGTTATATGCCATCTTCTACCCAACCCCCATAATTGAATGTAGTTTTGCTTCTCTCATCTTAGGGAGTATGTCTAAAGTACAAGATGGTAGAGGAGACAACTAATCCTCCACTTTGTCTCTATTATTAAAGGCTGCTAACTGATAGAAAGGGAAGATCTCTGGAGACAAGCACTTGGTAGCATCCCTGGAGGCAGCATTTGGTATTAATCCCCAGAGGGTTTCATTTGAAATCTAAAGGCAACCGGGAACCAGAAGTTGGTGTAGCAGTTCCACTTCGACTATTAATTTGTAGTAAATTTGGTGAAAATATATAGCAAATGTAATTAGAGTTATGTAAAAGGAGAAGTATTACTGACTTTAGGCTTTTCACTTTCTACATCTATCTTCAAAATTTTCTCTTGGAGGCATTTCAACTAGTTTCTAAGTTCACTGTAGATACTTTTGTAGGCTGGGCTTTAAACTCTTTCTCCTCAGGCTGCCCAACGTTTCATTACTGTGTTCAGCAGATCTTTTGTGATAAAATTGTGCTTTGGCAACTTTATCATGTAATTTTCTTTGAATGTAAAACAGAAACTCTGTGTTGAAAGGTTCGTCTGTGAACTCATTCATGAGGTTGAAAACCATGACAAAGCATTCATATTTTAAGGGAGAATAATCATCTGGCAGATCATGGGCTATAGTCTGAGGAAATAATGGTTTTTCTTGCTAAGGTTTTGGAAGAATGTGGTATTTTTGAACCCATTTGCCATATCCCAAGCTCAAGAGCTACATAATTAAGTGTGATTTTACTAGTTTTTTAATTTTCTACAATGTTGTATTTGTTCCTCAGCAAAAATCATCATTCACGGAGCATCAGAGTGTTGTCATCACATAAACTGTCAATAAAATTTTACAGAAAACCAAAAATGTTACTAAAAACTAGCAACCTCTGACTTTGATTGTAGGTCCTTAAAGATACTGCTGCTTCAATGTATATTTCAATAAACATCTGTGATTAGAAGCATGGATAGAATATTTTTGATAGAAAAATGAAAAATGATCCTAAATAAGTAATAGAAAACGTAGTGTTCTACACTACACTACATTCTACAAATGAAATGACCTATCAGAGTTTGAAAGTTAGAGATGGAAGTCTGCTGTTTTCAGCTCTGAGAAGTAAAGTGACCCTTTTTTACTTGGCTAAGTAGCATCGTTAACCTCCCCTAGACAAGCAGTTTACCAAGTAAAACACCAGCCTGTGTTAAGGGTGAGTTGTGAGGTTTGTACCAAATGCAGGGACTCCCAGGGCCTCATTAGTTTCTTTTCTGCCCCCATACCCAGCCTAAAATGTGTAAATTATCAGTCTGTCTTGGTGCATATAAAAAAAAAAATTCAAAAGTGGTAAATGCAGAATGGCTACCTTTGTCAGATAGATGTCACGTGTGATATGGTTCCTTCTGTTCACTATGTATTTGCTGTGGGCTGTGGAAGGCAAAGAGCCATTTCGAAAGGGAAAAAAGTGGTGAAAGCAAATCTTTTTTATTACCCTCAAGCAGATAGAAGTTTGTGGGGATTTTAGGTGCCTTTCATGTACTTTGGAACCATTTTGTCTAATTTTATGATGTTATTCCCCCCCCCCCCCCCCAAAGAACATAACCTGAGAGAATTGATAAGTTGTAAACATAATGATCTGGAGAGGGTATTCTACTTCCTGAATTTTTAATGGGGACCCAGCCATCTGCTTCTCCATATGGAAGTGTTATCCTCTTCTGCATCGGAGCCAACACAGAAGCCAAAACAACAGGAGGAGGCAGCCGCCTTGTTCCTCCCAGCTTTACCTTTTATAGATTTAACAAAGCTCGTGCTTATTTCGAGTTCAGACATCCTGTTGTATCTAAGGTCGTAAAACAGAGAGTGACCACCTGAAGATTTTTTTGTATGAATATAGTAAATTCAGCATTCTTTTAGTTGAAAAATAAATTTGTTGTATTATATTTAGTGAGGCATAACAAATGGTACGGATATTTTCCTTGTTTTTAAATGATCCCTCTGAAGACTAATAGCTGTTCTTTTTTATTAGGATTTTTAAAGATCATTTTCTTTGTGTGTCTGGTTTTTGTTTTAAGACTTTCATGACTTCTCTGCGGATGATGAGTGCTTAGTAAAGTTACTGAAAGGATGCTGCCTCAAGAACTTACAACGGCCCTTGCAAGCCGAACTGTGTTTCAATTACGTTATAGAAAGGTAAGGACAAAAAGTAAAACCAACCCAAGTGCCCGTGGTTCTGGGGAATTGCTCTGCAAAAGTGATGTAACATGCTTTTCTCTCCCACTGTTGAATTTTTACTTGGCATTACCAGAAAGAGAATCCAGTGGTGTTTCCTTCGTTCCTTGTAAAGAGAATTATGGTCTAAGTTGGAGCGTGACTTTATGCATTTCTACTTAGTGCTTAAAGATAATTTACAAAACTAAACATGAGGCCTGGCTGGCTAATAGGTGTCTACCCAAACTCCAGCAGCATCATACTGAACCTCTGATATGCTTTTAATTTATGCATGTTGTCTCTTGTCTATTCATTTATTACATACTTCTCTGATGTACCAGACACTGTGCTGGACTCTAGGGACTCAGAGTTGAGTAAACAGGATTGCCATCATTATGATTATAATTTGGCAGGAAAGGCAGACATGTGCCGGACATTGTAACAACTTCTCTGTTGGCAAAAGGTATTTCTTCTAGATATAATTGCATTTCTTTCCACCTCCTAATAGCATTGGTGTTGATGTCCTGTTCCTTTAGTAGCTAGAAGGTGGAATCAAGGTTCTGATGCTTGCTCTCTTCTCTGTATGTCAATGACAAATATCTTCAGGGCCAGACAAGTAACTTTGCTGAATGAAGCCTGCTGAGCAGTAGCAAGACTAGGGTTTGGGGGGCACTGGAGGTTAGGGAAATGGAGAACGGAGGTACTTTTCAGCTCTAATTGATTATTGTTGCACACAGGGTGGGCCCAAAGGCCATAATCCCTACTATTTTTAATGAAAAACTTGGAATTTGAATATTATGTAAAATTGCATGATTTTTAAATGTTGGCTCAAATTTTTTGAAAACGCTCTGCCAGCCACAAAGATCGCAGCTGTCAATGGCCAGTGGACATCCTGTATTGTATTACGTATTATGTACTTTCCCTTTCAAGCCACCTGATCCCCTTCTTTTTGACAATGTTAATGAGAATATAGAAGGACTGGTACCTGTATAAGAAGAAAGACAGTATCTATTTCTCAATACAGTGTATCTAATAAACATGTTAAAGAAGTGTCTGTGGAGTTATATTTTATTGATATTTTTTGTAAGGATTGAAAGGGTAGTTAAATGGATGACCCATTGTGCTGTTTTTATGTTTATTGAGTCTCATAGTGAATTGTTTGCTCATGTGTTTTGTAATTTTGGATTGTGAGCTCACCTTCAGTAGGGTTTTACCTTTGAAGACAGATGGAAGAAGAGTCTCTCTAAAGAAGAAGAGTCTCTCTGCATTTTTGCCAGGTGCCCTTTCATGTTAATTTCATTGTGTACCAGTTCTTGGATCATTTGGGCAATGCAAATTGAATTTCAAATTTATGTGAGTGCAGGCCTGAGGGTTATTAATTTCCCAAGGATTTTTTTTTTTGTTCCCACCAAAAGTGATGGCCAAGGAGACAACTGTCCTTGTCTTCCTTCTTTGCCGAGTGAGTGGGTTTTGTTTATCTTTCCTTGTAGGATGCCAATTTTTTTTTTTTTTTTTTTAGACAGGGTCTCACTATGTCACCCTTGGTAGAGTGCTGTGACGTCAAAGTTCACAGTAACCTCTAACTCTTGGGCTTAAGCAATTCTCTTGCCTCAGGCGCACGCTACAATGCCTAGCTATTTTTGTTGTTGTTGTTGCAATTGTCATTATTTAGCTGGCCTGGGCTGGATTTGAACCTGCCAGTCTGGGTGTATGTGGCCGGCATCCTACCCAATGAGCTACAGGTGCCACCCAGGATGTCAGTTTTAAATAGAGGTCTTAGTTCAGCTCCGTCCTTCCTGTGGGCCCAAGGCCTCATCTCTGGCATGGACATTGAGACGTAAAGCCTTGGATGACTCAGATGGAAGCAGATCCTAAGACTCATTCTGCATCATTCCACATATGGAGACTTCTGCTTTTTTAGTTCCAGTTCTGTTTTTGGCACCTGAGAGTTTTTTCTTATATTCTTGTCTGAGCTAAGCTGCACATTTGAAATAGTGTTACTTATGTATTTTTTAGTGCTTCTAGATGTTTTGCAGCCAGAAGAGTTTTCATAATGGTGCTGAAAATGGAAGATCTTTAAGCATTATAAAGTCTTATAGACTTTAGAATAGAAGATCTTTAAGCATTGTAAAGTCTTACAATGCTTAAAGACATTTTAAGTCTTAAGACTTTAAAATACAAAAAGAGTTGAACCTTACAGCTTTTTTATTTCTAAATGGAGTCATTTCTTGAACACATTCATGTTCAGAAAGATGAACATGATCTTGTCATTTCCAAGATCAATGTTTAAAGATCTCTGTGCATTCGTCTCCCCAAGGAATAGTAATCATGCTGAATTTATATTAAGGAGTGAAAGATTTATATATTAAAGGTGCATTTTTATTGTCATAGTTTAATGATGATTCCTTAACTGTACAACGGCAACTTCCCTTTGATAACAGGCTTAGTGTTGCATCTGTTTTCTGAGGAATAGGAAATAATACATATGTTGGAAAAAAATGTTTCTTGTTCTGTTGAGAATTGCTTTTCCTTTACTCTTTCAGTGAAAAGCTACTGAAGTATGATCACTACCTAGTGCCCTTCACTCTGTTTGAGTTGGCATTTTTGTATAAAAGCCAAGGGGAAATTGACAGAGCTGTAAAGGTCCTTGAAACTGCAAGGTAAGTGATGCAATCAGCCTTTCCATGACTGCTGTGGAGCCAAGAATATCTATATTGTTCTAACAACATAATATTATAGACTTAAAAATTAATTAGTACCAAGTTAGTAACAATGCTACTTTTGCTAACTTAGGGTTGGCTTAGGTTTTGTGGCTTTTGCTATAATTGTGTTGTTTCAAATCCTCCTACTGTCTTACTCTCTAACTATTCACAGATGTGGTTGCGGACATTGATCAGAGAGATTTCTAACTTATTCTATTTTATATCAGGGGTTGGCAGACTTATCTGTAAATTGCCAGTTAGTATTTTTGGCTTTATAGCATAAGGTCTCCATTGCAACTACTCAATTATATCACAAACAACCATAGAAGATATTATGCATATAAATAGATGTGTCTAGATTTAGCCCTTGGGTCATAAGTTGCTGACCTTTGGTGTATTCAACCATATCTGTCATTTCCTTGAAGAACTACTGATCTCATGAAGCTCTGTGATCTCTCCCAGCTTTTTCTTCTTTCATCTCCCTTCAGAGTTTCAAAGTATTTTTTTATCATGACAATGGCTTTGGGGCTTGTGATCACAGGCTCATTTAGGTGAGGCAAAAACCCTGAGATCTGCTTGCCTCCTTGAACATTTCCTGCCATGGAGAAAAAATGGCATGTTAGCTCTAGGACATAAGTAGCTTAGGGGTTCATTTATTCAAATTCAACAAATATTCTCTGAGCACTTACTATGTGTTAGACACTAGTAAAGGACAACTGTAAATTGGCAATGTTTCTGTTCACATAGCTGGGGGAAGATATTAAATAAGAAAAATATCCATGATATGTGTTTTGCTGAGATTTACAATATGATATCGGGTTCCCAAGTATTACTTCAGATTGGGTGGATTTTAGAAGACTTCTTAAGGAAGTGATATTATAGTTGAGATTTGTATAATTAACATAAGTCCTGAGAAAATCAGTCACCAGAAACCACCAGCTGGGTAGGGAATATTCTGACAAAAGCTACAGCTAAGGAACCTCCAGACTATTGGGTTGAGCCACTATGTTGATGATGATGCTTTCTACTGGGATACTTAGAGCAGATTTGAAGAGAGAAAGAAACATACTTCTTTTTGGACCATGATTTCTTGAGATGGCTGTTAGGTAGATGGCAAGTTGGCACTCAAATGTATGAACTTGGAATTCATTGGTAATATCTGGGATGGATATAGAGATTTCAGAGTCACCAGCACAGAGATAGTTAGGCTTAAAGTCATGGTACTTGATGAGGTCATTTTTTGAAAGTTATATAGGTAGAGAAGGAGGTCTATCAAAATGGCTGGGATATGCCATTTGTTAAGAGATTAATCCATGAAATTAATCTCTAATTAAAGTCTCCTTAATACATCTGAGTTAAGACATCTAAGAAAGGTGACTGAATAGTATTTCAAAAGGAAGAGCATGGTCATTTATGAGGGTAGCTGATAAGAGTTACAGTAAGGTGAGACCAGAGAAGGGGCTGCTGACTTCAGCAGCATGAAGATCACTGGTGACTTTGACCAGTGAGGTGAGGAAAGAAATGTAGTCTACTACTTTAGGCCACTTTTTTAGGATGTTTGCTATGAAGAGAGCATAGCAATGGGGAAAAAGTTTCAGCCAGATGATAGCACCAAAAAGGGCTTATTTTTATTTTTATTTTTATTTTTTTATGTGCAAAGCCATTTGTTATTTATTACTGATGAAAAAATTAGGAAGAACCTGAATGATTTATAACAAAATATTTGTTAAGTAAATTACAAAGAAGCATAAACCATAAAAAAAAAAAATCTGTTTTTTCTGAACTCTCATAGAAAAGGTGCTAGAAGGATACATACAAAATTGATTAAAAAAAAACAAAAAACCAGTAACTTCTGAGGATGAGAAATACTGGAGGACTTTAACGATTTGAAACTTTTAAAATTAATACATCAGTTATTTCTTGATTTAATCTTATATAAGACTACTATGAATATTTCACAAACCTTTCATAAATAAAAAACCAGATTAAAAAAAGCAATGAACAAAAGCACATCCATAAAATGAAGTATCATATATGTATTAAGATCAATGTTTCTGAATAAATTTTAGTGATATGGAAAAATGCTCATTATAAATTACTAAACAGGGAAAAAAGGAAGATAAAATGTTCTATCTGCTTCTTTAAAAAAAAAAAAAGTCTGTTTGTCTACCTACCTAACCTTCCTACCTTCCTACTTCTTCATGGGTGGTAGGAAAGCAAGTTAATAGGCTGTGAGCGGAGATGACTAATGTTTCAACTGTGACATATACTTATCTTTAAATCTAGTTATTGGAAAATTATGGACTATAAATACTATTACAAATATTATTTGTACATATTCACTACTTAATGCAATATTCAGTAAGGGAAATTTTTAATGATGAAAATACAAGACTTAGTAATTCACTACTAAAAAGCAATCAAAAGCCACTACTAACTGGAGACAGTATCAATGATGGAAACATAAAGATACTTCCCAATAACTTCAAGACTATCAATTGTCTGCAGTTTCCTCCTTATAGTAGTAGGAAGTTTGTAAAGTTTCCAAAATCAGTGGCCTGACATTTAGGAAAATACTCAGTCACATCCTTTGGTAAATTCTAGTGAAATGTCGATTTTAGTTTATGCATACTACATTTTACTAGCCCTCATCAAGGTCACCAGAATGTAGTCCTTAGGCCTGTGTAAAATGAGGAGCTGTAGGAAAACATGCCATTGCACAGAAGGGGCGAGAGGCCACCGGTGGGCTACGCCAGGGTGTGAAAGTGTTCCATTTTGCTAATTCTTAGTAATTCTAGAAAAGGGAGGTCAATGGTATTTGAATAATCTTGGTTTTAGATATGATCCCTTCTGACCTATTAGTATATAATTATTGGCCATGTGAGAATTGGATGTGAGAATTGGAATAAGTAATTTTGTTGTCATTAAGTAATCCCGCTGTCTTTGTTGCAGTCGGTAATGTTTTAAGGATTTTGTTTGTTTCTGGTGTGATTGCTCATGTTTACCATGTTCATATATGCACTTGCCTTAAAACCTCCCAATTTAAAAAAGGACTAACTAAGGCTGGGCGCTGTGGCTCACACCTGTAATCCTAGCACTCTGGGAAGCAGAGGTGGTGGATCGCCTGAACTGAGGAGTTCTCAAGACCAGCCTGAGCAAGATCCCATCTCTAAAAATAAAAATAGCAGGGTGTTGTGGTAGGTGCTTGTAGTCTCAGCTACTAGGGAGGCTGAGGCAAGAGGATTGCTCAAGCCATAGAGTTTGAGGTTGCTGAAAGCTGTGATGCCATGGCACTCTACCTAAGGAGAAAACTGAATGATACTCTGTCTCAAAAAAACAAACAAACAAACAAACAAAAACTAGTAATAGTTCAAAAAATTTATTAGGCCCAGGTCATAACCTTGGTGTTTGTGGATGATTTAGTAATTAAGTAGAACCTTAAAGTGTGACCTTAGATTACCACCAGAAAAATATGCAAAGTACAGACTCTTGCTGTCCCTTCCTCCTGCACAGATCCAGAATTCATCTTACTAAGATCCCTGTTATACATATTAGAGTCTCAAAGTAAATAAAAAGATTAGAAAAAGGAAGAGCAGAGTGGCACGCCTTGGTATACAAAGAAATTTTGACTGTACAATTTTATTGTTGTTGTCTTCAGGAACAACTATAAAGATTACTCCTTGGAGTCCAGACTACACTTCAGAATTCAGGCAGCTCTTCAACTCTGGAGAAAACCTTCCTCAGACTGAGCAGAAGATGAAAGATGGACTATTCCTCTTAATTAGCATCGGCATCTGCTACTGATTAGACCTTATATTAAAATGGAAAAATGATCTTATGAATAAGAGACAAAAATCTAATTTTATCGTCAATATTTTCTATCATCTGAGTGGTTTACTGTTGGTCTACATAATTTTTTTTTCCTATGGAATGACATTCAGGACTATCTAGAAAATTCTTATATTTTACCTCTCCAAACAGAATTTCATATTAGTTTTGAATGGGGGAAAGGGGCAATGAAGTCTTTTAAAAGACTCACAGGTACAATAAAGCCTGATTAGATTATTTATTTTTTTAATGTGGAAATTAATATTGTTTAAGTAATACATAGTTTGCAAGTTGAACCATTTTTAGGTTTGTTGGTCAGTTAAAATTCAGAGATATTATGTTGCCTAGTATTTACATTTCAGAGGGGAAATAAACATCATTTACATTTAAAATTGCTTGACAATGACCTTCTGAAGACTTCTGAAAAAGGCAGAGGTCATGAACAGGAGTATGAGTATGTACTTTGTAGGTTGAAGAGACTGCATCTATAAAAGATGATGAAATATTAAATTATTGTTTTTTTACTCTTCAGGTTGGTTAAAGGTGGTGACACTTTTAAGAGACCATCCTGCTTTTGAATGTACTCATCTATTATAACACAATCCAAAAAATCCCTGTGTATCTAAAGTAAGAAAGTATCATATTTTAGGAATGATCCTAAACTTTGGCTACAAGAGCCTAAGATATATACATCGATTATTTTTCTTATAGGAGTCAAAGTTCCTGCTGCTTTAAATGATATGTAAAATATTAATAATTTTTACACTTACGATGTGGGTAAGATCTAATTTTCTAATCTCTCCAGCACTGTGACGGTTCCTTGTAAATATCTGGACTGTATTTGGTCCTTTAATTGGGAAACAGAATCAGGGCATGGGGAGGCAGAGCTCAGAGAGCTTGACTGTGTGGTGCTGGCTCTGCTATGTGTCCTCAGTTCACAGGGTGGCCCGTGGGGAGTCCCTGCTCCATGTGTATCACCATATCTTACAAATAACTTTGAAGGTCTCTTTCAGTTTTGTAACTGTGAGTCTATATATTAGTATTTATTTTTAACAAACAATGTTAAAATGTTGAATCAAAACCATTAGAATGTGTTTAATTTTTCAATCATCGCTGTTCCCCAGTTCCCCACATGTATCTGTTATTGCTAAGGACCTGATTGCATCCAGAGTGAGCAAAAACAATTCATGAGTTGATGAATCTAGGTTTTTTTCCTATTTCTATTTCCATTTTGAAGAACAACTTGACAGAGACGCCTTTGTGGTTTTGCAGAAAAAGCCATAGAATAGGAGTCAGGAGTTTGGCTCTGTCGGTTAATAGTTCTATGACATGGAATAAAATAAATGACTCACCTCTCCTGGGGCTCGTCTTCCCCTGTGTGGATAGCAATGTAGTACTTGGTTCAATTAGAAAAAGCACATAGTAGCTTTTCGTAAAGTATGAAAGGCTATACAAGTATGAGTTATTGTAATAATCATGGCTTTTATGCACTGATTACAGCATCAGCATAAAAGTATTGGCTGAGTCTGTGGCCTTGTTTGTAGAATGAAGGGGAAATTCAAATACCTTTAAGTTTTATTCATGTGTTTGGCATTAACAATAGACCACATTTGTGTCCAGCAGTGTTTGATGGTGTTTTCTTTAAAGTACTGATTTCTAAGCAATACTGATGATGTATTTCCCTTGAAAGATGATCGGTATAACTCAATTCAGCGTACCTTCAGAAAACTCGTGGTAGATATCATCGTGTTATTAATTATATTAATATAACTTTAGGTACAGATAAAAGAAGAAATAAAATTAACTGCCATTGCAATTAGTAATGGAAAGCATGTTAAAAATTATTAGTGTATAACTTTGAGAAAAAGTTTCTAAGGTCCTTAGAAGAGTTTTGGTAGCCTTATTTTTTAAAAGTTATACATTGCAAGTCAGAGTTGAAAATCACTTTAAAAAATTCTCTTTGAAGTATGAAATGAAAAAATTATAAAATAAGAGGGGTTTTAACTCTATTATCAAACAAATAGAAATTCACCTCTTTTCACAAAAATTTTTCTTTTGTTACTTTTCTTATTTTGTTATCTGTATTATTACTTACTATTCTTTATGTAGTTACCTGGTAATATGGATAGTCTATCCAGCTGATTTTTAAGTACTGTAATGTCATTTTAATGCTACAAATATGTATGTTTTCTTCCATAGTCAAGGTATTTTAGTGGCACCAACCTTTTATGGCATCAGCTAACTGCATTGTGGAGTTATTTTTTTGAATTGGAATGTTCTATGAAGAATGAGTATGAGGTGACAGTGTTTTGTCTATTGAGGGGTATGTGCGACGGGGTGGGTTGCCAATGTGTCTTACAGTGCAATTTGTGTAGTTCCTGGTACAATCACCGTTTTCTTTCTTTAATGGGGAGGTAGGGTTCTGATGGGTGCTTTGTAAATTTAAGCAGTGATGGTGTTTTTGTAGGAATGGTGACAAGGAAAGCATGATATCTACTTGATAATTAATGAAAGATTAATTACATCAGCTCTCATATGGATATATATAGGTTTTTTTTTTTTAGTGACAGAGTTTCACTTTGTCACCCTTGGTAGAGTGCTGTGGTGTCACAGCTCACAGCAACCTCCAGCTCTTGGGCTTAGGCGATTCTCTTGCCTCAGCCTCCCGAGTAGCTGGGACTACAGGTGCTGCCACAATGCCCAACTCTTTTTTTGTTGCAGTTTGGCCGGGGCCAGGTTTGAACCCGCTACCCTCGGTGTATGAGGCCAGCACCCTACTCACTGAGCCACAGGTGCTGCCTGATGGACATATATTTTAATGTTTTCTATGCTTCTGGATACAAGAAGGTTCCAAGTTGTATAGTAAAAAGAAGTTCATTGATTCTCTGTATCCTTATAGCTCAGAGATGAGACAAGTAAGTAGAAGCTGTAGGTAAATTTCAGATTAATAAGGGTCAAGGAAGATTTTTCATCATTGGAATAACCCAGCAGTATAACCAGTTCTTTTGCAAAGGGATGCATTTAGCAAGGCCATGTGACTGTCATTCCTACCTGTCCTAAAAGCTTGGACTAGTTGAACTTTGATATCACTCTAATTCCTAGATCTGGGCTCAAATCAGTGGAGTGTGTGTAAAGAGGAAAGCACCCCTCTCCTTTCCCAATAAAAGTGAATGTTTTCTCCTTTGAAGCTACTATGAGAGGTGGTTGTGATAGGCACTGCAGTTAATACCATTATGATTCCACCTCTTATCCATTCCTTTAAAGTGAGTCTATTCATCTTTGTGAATAGAGGGGTTCCCCCCTCCTTGAACATTAAAAATAATTTTTTAAAAGGCCATTAAGATCAACTGAAAAAATTTCTGGAATTACTCTGATTAATTCTTCATTGATCCCCCACCCATATTTCTTTGTTTTTTTTCCCCCCTAGTTGTACTCTCTATATTTGGAAATCTTAAATTCAAATACATTTACCGTATATACTCGAGTATAAGCCGAGTTTTTTCAGCACAAAATTTGTGCCGAGTTTGGGTTTTTCGGCACAAATTTTGTGCTGAAAAAAACTCGGCTTATCCTCGAGTATATACGGTAGTTAACATAAGTTAACAA
>CAUYPK010166446.1:0-22160 GCA_963574355.1 Loris lydekkerianus
CCCTTGCTGGCTCTCTGTGTCCTCAAAGGGATGATTGTAGGCAGATCCCACCGGCAAGAGATGTCTGGAGTCTTGTCTCCCCAGATTCGCCAGGCCCAGTTACAGGGAAGCTGTTACTCAGCCGCCATCTTTAATCCCTCATGACTGTACTTTTGAATTTGAAACATCGTCCACCCCATACATTTTAAAAAACGATTCCAGTGGTTTCTAAATCTATTCACTGTTAGAATCACTTGGGGGAGTTTCTGAAAAATAACAGATGGCTTGACCCAACCCTCTTGTATCAGAATCTCTGAGGTGGAGATTCTGATACAAGTCTGGTCACTAAGTCTGGTCCTCAGCCTGGAAAGCTCTAGAAGACTACTCATTCCTATAGGTTCTCTGATGTTTTTCAGATGTTCCATTGGCTGAACACCAGTATCATTGTTTGAATGTCAGGTATAAAGCCTTTGAATTTGCTACCAGGGAATCTACTGCTGTTAAATTTTCTTTTTGCATCCCCATATATTTATTCTCCTATTACTTATGAATATAAGACAATGATTGTCAGCCCTTAGATCACTTGGGGGAAAAGCTGTGTCCCTCTTATGACCCTTTGGCTTCATTTTTTAAACGACCGCTGATCTCAATAGATCCTTCTAACAAGGTCTGACTGTTGAACTCTGTGTAAGTTTTTTATTCACTCATTCAATCAGCACTTATTAAGCACCCACTGTGTACCAAATGTTGTGCTTGTTGGTTTTCAGGGATATTAGGTATGTACAAGGAAAATGGTTTTCCTCTGGGAAAACTTCACAGAGGAAGGGACTCTTGAGCACTGGGCATTATAGGAAGAGTGGGGGTTTAGTAGGTGAAAAAGCAGGGGACACTGGGTAGAGAGAATCACATGTACTGAGGCGTGAAACAGCATGACCCAGGGCTACATCTGTGTGCCCTCTTGTAGGTGAGCTGGTGTTTAGGTTTCCATCTCTCCCTACCCCCAGCTCTCCACTGCACAAGCCCAGTCATCCTCCTATGAGCCTCAGCATACAGAGTGTTCCTGGAAATCTTAGGATGTCCTCCCATTTGATTCCAGATGCTTTCTCTTAATTTTAATCTCCCCAGCCCCATCTTCCACTCACTTTGTGGTCTCCCAGATTTGGGGCTCCTTCCCCTCCTAGATATTGGGCCTCTTCCTAGTGAACTATGACCTCACTTGTATCCCCAATGCTGATGGCACAGCTACTTCAGGAGGACCCCACTGGCCAGCAGGTGTACATGTGGGTATTCAGAGTTATATTTTGAAGGGTTTGGGGTGCTCTGCTAAGGGGCATGGACACTGTTATTTGGGAAAGGAGGCTTTCAAGGAGTGGGTTGAACTGAACCAACTCCTATTGTCCCTGATGTCTGAGCCTAATCCAACTATCAAAATAAGCCAGGCACTAGCCTTCTAATATTTAAAATGGAAAATTTCAAGTAAATAAAAAAAATTATTCATGGTTAAATTAACTGATAAGACCTTGTAGAAGATTAAGAGCCTTCTGGAAGACATTCATTTTTATCCTCTATGGTTAAATGAGCTCTGTTTCCTACTGTGAGTATAGAACTGTCATAAGTTTTTTTTTTCCTATTCAACATTTCAACATTTCTCTGTAATTGGGAGTATTCAACATATTGTATTTTGTCAGCAGGAAGCATAATTACCTTCTCTTAGGTTTTTAGGTAGTAAAATTAGGGAAATTTTAGCTGGCTTTTGCTAACACTAAAAATAATAGAGAGATGTTTTTCAGAGCATCATCTTATAGCAATGGACTTGTGAGAGATTATGATCACAGAGCAGAACTGTAGTATTTACCCTTCCCAGTCAGTGTTAGAACCAAAGGATGTGATCTTACTGTTCTGCCTGGGTACTTCTTTGTCCTTTGCTCGCTGTATTAAAATCTTTTCCTTGAAATAACTTGTTCTAACTTATTACTTCTTATTTTTCTCTTTTCTTTCTTTTTTTGGTATAAGGTCGAGCAGTAGTGGGGGACACTGACCTTGCATTTAGAAGATCTGAATGTAGTTCTAGATCTGCCGCTTGTTAGGGATGTGACTTTGGACAATGCACTGTTTTTTTGCGAGCCTCAGTCATCTCACATGTAAAATGAGACAGAAATTTTTGCCTTGCCTCATTCACTGCTACTATACTATTACCTAGGTCAGTATCTGACCCTCATTCAGGACTCAGCACATCTTTATGGAGTGGATGAATAAGAGGACCATGAGAGGTGAATGCAAATGCTTTGAAAATTATGCTGAGCTATAATATGATAGAGACTTTCATAAGAAGGTTGCTGTTCTTCCAAAATGAGAAAACACATGACTGGAAACAGATTTTTTTGCCCTGGCTAGGTATATCCATCCCAAGCTTTCAGAAAGGAAAAAGGACAGCAGGGCCTCTGGCGGAGCCTGTTTCCTGGCTCTGCCTCAAACTGTCACTCAAGGCTGAAGGTTGGAGAGAAGGGCTTCCTTTAGTGATGCTCATGTTCTCATTGGCTTAACTGTCCCTCACGGGGTCTTTTTAAAGTAGCTCAGACAGTTCTAACCTCATTCATTCACCAGCTGCTGGCTGTCCCTTACCTTCAGAAGGACCTTCCTTTTCAGGGCTTGTCATCTTGTATTCTTGCCATACCACACCATGGATGGCTGAGTGACCAGGGCATATTCTTAACCTGGGGTTTGGTGGCTTTTCTGAATGTTAGTCTTTGAGTCAGCCATGAGGGCAGAAGCAGACTCAGCCTCTGGAGCCCTCTCAGCCATGTCCTTCATCAGAGCCATCACAGGACACTCTGGGATGCCCCAGGCACACGATGACATAGGCCTCACCCTGGCTGGGTAGGTTGGACTCACTTGGGTGTATCTGTTAATTTGCATACATTCATTCAAGTAGTTAAATTTAAAAAGCTACCAGATGACCATCAATGGGGTCATCTGTGGGAACATTCAGAGTGTCTCCTTATTATTTATTTGTAATTTTAAATGGGATTTTGAATAAGGATTTATAAGAAACCTGAATGTTTGAGAACCCCTTAGTTATTTACCTTCCCCCTTTTCTGGATTCATAGACTCAAATGATCAGACCTGCATCAAAGATAATTCCCACGACTTGGTTTAAGTAAATATCAGAATAAATAATTTATTCTACTTATGATCAGTGATAATATTTATTAATATTTGTTGCATAATAATAATCCAATAATTATTTGTTATTTACATAATAAATTCAGTCTCAAAAAAAATCTCCCTTTAACCACCTTGGCAAATTTGTGTTGTTTTTTTTTTTTTAAATCAGTTTAGTATGCCGACTTCCTTGTAAACTTTGAAAAACATCCTTGAATTGCTTTGACTTATTTAGAATATTTTGGGAACTTCCTCATATTTATTATTTGTTGTTCTTTAATAAAACTAATAGATGGGGACGGTACCTGTGGCTGAGTGGGTAGCATGGCGGGTTCAAACCCAGCCCCAGCCAAATTGCAACAAAAAAATAGCCAAGCATTGTGGTGGGCGCTTATAGTCCCAGCTACTGGGGAGGCTGAGGCAAGAGAATCGCCTAAGCCCAGGAGTTGGAGGTTGCTGTGAGCTGTGTGATGCCACAGCACTCTACCAAGAGTGATAGTGAGACTCTGTCTCTACAAAAAAAAAGCAAAAAAACAAAAAAATTGTTAGCTGGGAGAGATAAACATACAGTAGCACCAGACACCTTCACTGATTAAACTTGCCACTGCCTTCCAGTGATTGTGGAGTGGGTTTGGAGTTACACCAGATAGGGTGTTCTTATCTTTTACTGTTTCTTGTCCTGTACATTGGATGCAGGTGACCATGACTTTGGTTACCACCAGCTTACTGAAGTTGGAGCCACAAGTTCGCAAGCCTCATGGCATAGAAATAAAAAGACATGTAAATGTGTCAACCGGTCTGTGAAACTAGTGTATGATGCCCCATGATCATATCAATGTACACAGCTATGATTTAATAAAACAAAAAAAAAAGAAAAGAAAGAAAGAAAGAAAGAAAGAAAGAAAGAAAAGAAAGAAAGAAAAAGACACTGGTTTTAGAAGGTGGAAGGGACGGCAGAGATCACTCTAGCCCAGATGAGAGCCTGAGGGAAAATGACAGACCATTCCTTGTTCATCCCCAGTCCCTGCCCCACTGTCAGAATAGTGTATCTCAGTGGGTGCTGCTAGTCTGTCTGGCCTCATCCAGCCCCCCCTCAGCATGACTCTCCCCAACAGGGTCCTGTGTCAGAAGTTCTGAAAACAATAGGGAAAACCCTGAGGTTTTAGGAATGAAATGGCAGGTTTCCCGATATCACTCCCACTTGGGCTTCTGAGTAGTAGAGAAAGGGGTGTGGTATGAGGATTGCAGAAATAGCATCACGTGTGGCCTGGGGTGGGCTGGGAAATGCAGGAGACCCTGCATACCAGGCTCTGCAGACTCTGCTGGAGACTGCAGGTTCCCTGGTAGCCAGGTGTGGAGCCTGCACCTGTCCCTCCTACAGCCCAGTGGGAATGACAGCTTTGCTCAGTTCTGCCTGGTGCACCGCCCTGAAGCTGAGAGGATGTGAACTGAGCAGGCTCTGGACTGCTGGGCAGGAGCTCTGGGCCTGTCCATCGCTGACGCATCTCTGTATCAGCCAAGGAGGCTGCTGACCACAGTAGGATGCATACTAATTTTTCAAGAAACCCTGAATGGTAGGGCTCTGGTTGCTGGGAGGCAGCTAGTTCGTGATGTCTAACATGCTTGCTCCCTCCTCTCCCCTCCACTGCCCTCTTTCTGTGAGCCCTCAGCCCTTTGGCAGAATCAACTGTTTTCACAAATCAGAGAATGCATCTTTATGTAACCAAAGTTTGTTTAGGCAGTTTTAAGTTTTGCATTAATTTCTTTTTCTCAATCAGCAGTCATTCATTCAACATTTGGTAGAAGGGAAAAGGAATGAGGGAAGTGGAAGTGTTTGTTCCTTCTGTATAAGGGTAGCTCCCCTGTGTTTGTGTGGGGTGGTTGGGGGTCCTTTGATGATGGCTGCTCAGGGAAGGTCCTTGATACCTAGGGTTGGCCTAGTGCTTTCCAGTAGATTTGGCTTAAGATGGAACCAGCTTCCAACATATATATTTGCATCACCTATAAAGAACAATAGAGTGCCTGACACTGTCCTTAACTAGTACCCTTCACTTCACCAGCTTGGGGCATAGTGATCTCACTGCTTTAATATGCAAATTAAATTAATCCAAGTTCCAATTTTGCGTATTTTGATCAGTGTCTTTCTTTCTCTCACTCGGGCCCTCTTTTTTCCTGGTAACCTCACAGAACTAACCCAGGAGGTTACTTCTCATTATCATTGTCTATAGTGCTCATCAGACTTGGGTATGTTATTAATCCCCTGGGATCTTATTAAAAATGCAAACTCTGATTCAGCAGGATAGGCAGGGCGTGGGCTTCTACAGTGATGCTGACACTTCCCATTCAAGGACACAGTTTGGGTACAAGGGCTCTTTGGTTTCCAATCCTTTCCAGAGCACGGCATGCATGAAAACACCGGTGTGGTACACTGGCTAGCCTGCTTGGCTCCTAAAGCCTCAGATACTTGGGGCATCTGGAATCAACATCCCAGCTCACTTCTAGCCCTCTTGAAGCACCTCATGGTGGGCCAGGGTGCACCTGTTGAGAGGAGAGAAAATGGCCAACTCTGACAAATCTGATCTGTACATCCCTCGCTCTGTCATCCTGGGACTCCAGGCCATACCTCTCTGTGTTTGTACTTGAGGTGATGTGTGTTCAGATATGTGCAAACACACATGGGCACACGCACACAGCCATTTTCCCTAATGTACATCATGCTGCTGAAAGAATTGAATCAAAAAGGGAAGGCATTAGGCACCTACCATGCCCATGCTCGTTCTCTCACCAACCAGACTTCTGTGAGTGTGTCCCCTCTGGGGCCTTTTCGTCGTCTATCTTAATCTGTCCCCTCCTTGAGTCTGTCAGAGACAGTCCAAAGACTTTATTTCTATAAAGTAGCCTAAAGAAGAAAAAGAAAAGAAAACAAAATAACTCAAATTAAAAGCCAAAAGGCTCATATTTTCCAAAAGGCTGCTTCCCAGCAAACCATGGGAGAGAAAGGGGGAAAGTTCTTTCAACTCAGACAGGCGGTCCATTTCACCCTTTCTCAGAACAGTGCCTGTGCCTTACTTTTTACAACTAGAAGGGTCTCCTCAAGTGGTCCTCCCAGAACAAAGAAAATCTGTTTTGATGTCTCCTTGCTGTAAATAGAGGAATCTGTGGCTGTGATCTTTGCTGAAATAGTTAACTAAAACATGCAGCTGAGTCTGTCTTGGCTGCACCACTTCCCACCCACCACACACCACCAGTTGGCTCAGAAAATGCTGCATAGAAACAACGATCTCTGGGCATCCCCAGGTCTCGATCTCTGTCTGGCTGAAGTGCCTTTCCTTTCTCTCCAGATCCATATTCAAGCCTTTCATCTTTGTTGATGGTGTAAAACTTGTCCCCAAAGCACAATCTCCTTGTTTTGGGGACGATGACCCTGCCAAAAAGGAGCCTCGCTTCCAGGAGAAACCAGACCGCCGGCATGAGCTGTATAAGGCCCATGAGTGGGCACGTGTCATCCTCGAAAGTGGCCAGGTAAGCATGGGTGAGGGCTGGGGGTGGAGGGTGAGGTCCAAGAGGAAAGGGGCAGGGAGGCAGGTGACACACCAGCCCCTCCCTTGCTCTCCAGCATGTTCAGTCTTCTTCCAGAATCTAGGCTCCCGAGGTCCTTCCTAGAAGGCTGGTGTTAATTTTCCTGCCCAGACTCTTGAAATCAATTGAACCTTCTGACGTTATTCTGAAACTCAGCAGGCTAAGAGCATTTCGTTTTCATTTATTGTTTACTTAGGAATGATAGAATATGCAGTTCTAGGAAGGATTACTGTTTAATTGCTGTCTAAAATTCTTTGTATACTCTTGGGGGTGAAAAGTTATATTTGATAGCAACATTTCATTTAAAGTTAAAATCATATGTTGCTTCAAAAAAGTAATTCTTCCAGAAAGTTTTGGTGATGGATGGTGGTGCTGATTGCTCAACATTGTGAATACTTAATGCCACTAAACCATGTATTTAAAGATGGTAGGTTTTTATGTATGTTTTACATGTATGTTTTATAGTTCAGAGTTTTTTTAAAAAAGATTCTCAAGTTTCTAGTTCAAAAAAATATATATATTTTTGAGATAGAGTCTCATTCTGTTATCCTCAGTAGAGTGCCTTAGAGTCACCATAACTTATAAGAACCTCAAACTCTTGGGCTTGAGCAATCCTTTTGCCTCAGCCTCTGAAGTAGCTGGGCCTACAGGCACCTGCCACTATGCCCAGCTAATTTTTCTATTTTTAGTAGAGATGGGGTCTTGCTATTGCTCAGGCTGGTCTTGAACTCCTGAGCTCAAGCAATCCACCAGCCTTGGCCTCCCAGATTGCTAGGATAACAGGAGTGAGCCACTGCACTCAGCCATTAAAAAAAAAAAAAAAAAAAAATTTCTTAATAGTGCAATTCTTCCTCCCCTCAAACCTCAAACCTTTGGTTAATAAAATTGCAAGACATCAGACAAAAATACCCAATACATGATCCCCAGCACCCATAATACCCACAGCAGCCATTTTCATATGAAATCCAAATGTACATTTTATTGAAGATAAGAAGAAAGAATGAGGTTAGATACTTATGTGCTTTCCCCACCATGTATGTAACACCTTTAATAGGTTCAATTTGTCCTGAAGAAAATAGGTATGTTGGTATGTAAAGTTCATGTGGACTGGGTGAGCTGTTTTGCTGACAGTAAACGTGGCCATGTCCTTCCTCAGGAGCAAGGTCACAAGCTGAAGAAGACCATGCTGGAACTGGAGAAGCAAGGTCTGGAAGCCATGGAAGAAATCCTGACCAGTTCTGACCCCCCAGACCCCACAGAAGTCGCGGATCTTTTCTATGACTGTGTTGACACGGAGATTAAGTTCTTTAAGTGAAGCATTTCCTTTTCCCTTCTTATTTAAAACTTCCCACCTTACTTAATTACCAGCAAAACAAACCACTCTCCTGTTTGAGTAAAATGAGAACGTTAAGATGTGGCCTCTTTCTCTGAAGCCAGATAGGACTGTCTCCTCGTGTTCTGCCTCGAATCTTACACCACCCCCTTCCTCTGCAATGTAGGTCCCCTTCCTCTGCAGTGTAACATGTATCCCATTTGCCTGTTGTTCAGTTGTGTGACTAATTGTGGATTTCAGTGACAATGGACACATTATCATTGTATTTCAGTGACAATGGACACATTAGCCTTTTATGGGAGGACCAGAGTTCATTGAGCCTTGAAAGGCAGGCTCCACAATGCCGAGCTGGCAGGAAAAGCAAACTCTTGTGAAGTCTTAGTCTTTCTCAGTAGTGGTTTCTTTCAGGTTAATAGAAAGCATTTGTCTGCGCACATAGGCCCCTTGTGTGTGGAGCAGAGGGAGAACCTCCTTGGCTTCCCTTAACCTGAGTGCACTCCTGCGGTGCACAGTGTCACCAGAGGGGTCTTCTGGGGGACAGAATCAAAAAGTGGCTCCCCTCCAATCCCATGTCCTTCCTAAGTCCTGTGACTCTGAGGAAACTGTCTTCCTTTCGCTGTGGTAGGTCCTCTGAACTGACTACGTGGGCAGGAGAGCTGGTTGTCCATGAGAGCTGGAACCCACCCACATTGCAGACTCAGAGCCACATTGGTGGCTTCCCAAAGTCACTGTGTGGATCTCCGAAAGGTTCACCTGCACACCTGCCACAGGCCTTATGTGGAAGTGATTCCCGGCCTAGTTACCAGCATCTCGTCTAGGATTAATTGAGTGGCCCTGTGGCCACCCCACAAGGCTGTGAATCTCTCAGCTAATGAGGGAAAGAAAAGCAGCAACTCTGACTATTTAGATTCCATTTAAAGTAGCTTGAATCCGAGAAGTCACTGCATTAGCTCAGCAGAGAGATTTTAATTGAACTGATTTGTTTCCAATGTCATGTTCACTTAAAGGATTTGACTTTCCACCAGGGCATAGAAAAGCATATGAGGAAGACCAGATGGGCTTACAATGGGGAAGAAAGAGGGCAAGAAGGCACCAGATGGATGTGAAAGCATTTCTCTGCAGGGTAGCTGTCCACCCTTCACACTTCTGCCCAGCCTGTGTATCCACAAATCTGCACACTGCCTTCCCCAGTCTTCCCCCAGAGCCTTATAGCTCACATGACCTGGTGGCTGCCTTTGTTCAGATTGGTAGTTGAAGTGGGTAGGTGGTGGCAGTGGTGGGATTTACCTCTATCTATTGAAACTCTTAAACACTCCTGGAATGGGCAGAAATGGTTTTCAGAAGTGTGTGTTAAGATAGCAGCTATCAGGAGGACACTGTCGGGCCTAACTCTGCTTCATCATTCTTGTCAGGAATCTGCACATGGAAATATTATGAGTATCTGTAGTCTCAGAAGTAAGTTAGAGGTAGTGACTTCTCAGCAGCAGTATCATAGGCCGTGAGAGCTGGCAGGGACCCAGCCCCTCATTAAATAGGTATGAACACTGAGCATCAGTGGGCTTATCAGAACAAAAATATTTTCTACCAGCTCCCCAGAACATGAGTATAGGACTGTCATGAACTTTTTGCTCAGCAGTTTTGTCAATTCTGCTTGTAAAACCATAACCACAAGTGATGAGAAGTGGGAATATTTCAGTTGACAAAGTTAGTGGTAACCAGTCATGGTGGCCTGTTGTTGCCAAAAGATTTGTGCAAATTTTGCCTGGGATTTCACTCCTGATGAATTTAGAGTGTCTTCTTGGGTAGAGCAGCCATTCTGAAAGCACCCATCTGCAAATGCTAAGGGGGATAGGGTGATATAGGTACCTATCCCCTCCCAAGTCCACCTGCTTAGTGGATGTTTAAAGCAAGATGATGCAGAAAGCCACTCTAAAATTTCAACATGGTTTCATGTTGACTTATTATGGAAACATTTCATCAGATCTGACCTGTCTGAGGCAACCAGAGTGATTCAGGGTTTGAACAAAAGAAGTCTAGTGAGAAAAATTACACAGAGGCCTGCTTCCAATACTATGGGCCAAACCAAGGTCATGGATAACCACGCTAGCTTTATGACATTACCCACTCATGCAGTGGTAACACCATGGCAACTTCTGTTAGAGGACATTGAACTTGATCTGGCATCTCAGAAAGGGACCAATAAATTGGGCATTGTCCTGGGTAATTCCGTGTACACAGTTGTGATATCCCTTCTTACCACTAGAGGGCATAACAGACCTCTTTGGTGCAGCCTGGCAGCCCTTAAGCTGGGTGTGGTCACTCCCATCAAGCATGGGGTGGTCTATGTACCCAGTAAGAACTCCAATGATGGTGGTGGGACTGGTAGGGAAGGACGAGGACAGTAAAGAATTCTGCCAATGTGGCAGCACTCACTTTGGTAACTTTTATTATAAACAGTTGGAAATATGTTGAAGGATTTTTGGTTGTTTTAGTGTGAATTTAAAAATAAGCAAACAAAAAAACTCAGGACATGTTTGCTTTGGAAAAAATGTTTTTTACATGGATAATTTCTTGACTAGGGATTGCTTTTCTGAAGGCAACATAGGGAAAATGAACATTTTGCCCAAGAGATGATGTATGAAAAGAATGCTTAAAGGTCACACTGTGTAAATAGCATTCTAGAATCCCATTTGTGTAACTATTCAGACTGCAGGGGACCTGTGCATGCTTTGTGCAGAAGGGAGATATGGCCATACTGGACAGACTCTCTCCCTCACCCTTACACCCATAACCAGACAAAAGCTAGTGAGTTTTGTCTAGTAGATGGGATTTACAAAGATAGACAAAGATAACCCTACTGAAGGACAGAGGCTCCAGTAAAAGTAACTTAGCAAAGCAGAACTAGAGTACTATTTCTTTATAGGAGGTGCTTTGAAACTTTAGGTAGAATAAAGATATAACCGAAATTGTAAAGATTCTTTAGTGCCCAATAACATGGGACCCAGTGTTGTTATTAGAAGGAGGCTTTCTTATAAGCTAACATGGCTGGTATATGCCTATTAGAGCTTAGCAGTGGAGTTCCTTTACTATTGGGTGAATCATTAAGTATAAAAAATACCCACCAGGGAAATTACTTTGCTTGCTAATTGATGTCATCCCACATTGGCGCAAGTGGTGTACAACTCTGGCCAGCCCAGCAGGGATGGGGCCAGGTATCTATCATGAGACTGCTAACTACATGCTTGACTACACCCATCATTTACTAGGAAAGTCTTCAGCTGAGTTCTTAGCTGCAGGAAGGAAGCACACAGAGGAGGGAGTCTGGAGGGAGGGAGTCCCCCTTGCTGGCGTGCTAGTGGGAGGCGGAGGAGCCGCAGGTCACTTGCACGTGCTGCCCTATCACTACGCTTCCTCATAGCTGTGGCCTTTTACTTCACACTGTCCTAAGTCTCAGCTTCCCTCCTATGGTTTCTGTCAAAATGTGCTTTATATGATTAACTTCAAATATCCTGAAATGTCACCTGCAAATTTCTCATGGGAACTAATATGTACATGTTTGAAATCATGTTATGAAAATTTAAATATGTTAGATGGAAAATGCTGTTGGCAGGGAATAAAAAAACATATTTGTGTTTCCTGCAGTGGGAACTGACTATGTAATCTTAACAGTCTTTTGTACAAATATCTACAAACCAGATAACATCCCTATCCAGTGCTTGCCGTTGGAATTGTCTCTAAATACATAAAACATATAATAATAAAATACTGAAATTAATGTCTAGTGGGCTCTTCTGTCTTGTGTTTCATGAATAAATATGGACATTAGTCACAATATAGTACATGAAAGGGGATGTGTTTTTCTGACTGGAATCTTTAGAAAACGCAAGTGGTTTAGTATTTACCTGCATTATATACTGTTCTGTGGGTAAATTCACTCTCTAAAAATAAACACAAAACCACAATAAGATATCAACTCATACCCACCAGGATAGCTACTACTATATACACCCCCCCACACACACACAGAAAATAACAAGTGTTGGAGAGGTGTAGAGAGATTGGAATTCTTATGCACTGTTGGTGGGGATGTAAAATGGTGCAGCCACTGTAGTAAATAGTATGGAGGTTGCTCAAAAGATCAATAATGGAATTACCACATGACCTGGCATTTTCACTTTTGGATATATACCCCAAAGAATTGAAAGCAGAGCCTAGAAGAGATGTTTGTACACCATGTTCATAGCAGCACTGTTCATAATAGCTCAAATGTGAAAATGACCAAGTATGTATAGATGGTGAAAGGATCAACAAAATGTGGTATATCCATACAATGGAATATTACTCAGCCCTAAAAAGGAAAGACATTCTGACTTATGCTATTAATATAACATGGAAGAACCTTGAGGACATTATGCTAAGTGAAATAAACCAATCACAAAAGAACAAGTATCACATGATGCCATTTACATACGTACCTAGAGTAGTCTAATTCATAGAGGTAGAAGGTAGAATGGTGCTTTCTAGGTCCCGGGGGAGAGGAGGGAAGAATAGGGGTTATTGTTTATTAACAGAATTTCAGTTTTACAAGATGAAGAGTTATGGAGGTGCATAGTGATGATGGCTGCAGAACAATATAGATGTACTTAACTGAGCACTACAAATGTTTAAGATGGTAAATTTTACCTTATGTGTATTTTACCAAAAATTTTGAAAAAAGGTAAATAGTATTGTTAATATATGGAATATGAAGGCTAGAATGTCAGCACGACTGGTGCTCTGTATGCCAACTACTTTTCTTCTAAAGCTTTGGCAGCTCTGCCACAGGAAAGGATGCCATGTGAGAAAAAAGCCAACTCTCGCCACTCTTGTGACCCAGAAGTGCCAGATTGCTTCCAGGATCCTGCCTCCACTGGGACAGGCAAAAAAGCAAGTGAATATCTTGTTCTTGAAAATAGGACTTAGTCTCCTGCAACAAGGGACTTATTTCAAGGTCAGAGTAGATGACTGCCCCATTCATATGACAAGGAATTGCTAATCTTTACATTTTATCCTCCGCTCTCTTTTCCTAGATGCTCCTGTGCAGCTCCAAGATGACAGTATGTGTGTGTATTAGTTTGTAAGCACTGCTGTTACAAAGTATCACGAACTGGATGGTGTAAGTAGGGCAAAATTTCTTGTTTCACAGCTCTGGAGCTTAGAAGTCCAGCAGGGTTGGCTCCTTCTGAGAGCTGAGTGGAGTCCGTTCCATGCTCTTGCCCAGCTTCTGTTGGGTTGCTGGTAGCATCAGCATTTCTTGGCCTGTAAGGAGCATGATCTTGATCTCCATCTCTGTGTTCATTTTCACCTTGTCCAAATTTCTCCATTTTATAAGAACACCAGTCATATTAGATTAAGGGCCCACCCTATTCCGTTATGACCTCATTTTTAATTATATTTGCCATAACACTACTTCCAATTAAGGCCACATGCTGAGGGACTAGAGGTTAGAACTTTAACATATGAATTTAGGGGGGGACACAATTCAACCCATAATGGAATAGGTTCTTAATGGATGCCAATGCCTACTGGGGCACTGCCTGAGAATTTAGAACTTGCTTCTGGGGTCCAAAGCCTTTCCCATTAAGTTGCTCCCCTCCCCTCTCTGGGGACTACCTCTCCCATACTGAACCCATAATGGGTACCTGTAATCACAGTTACTTCACCACCTCCACAGTCAATGTGACTTTGCAGTTCATCAATTCACTTTGTTGCAGATGCACATACGGGTACTTAAGGGAAGTGTCATACCTTGATGTGCTTGCATTGCTAGTAATAATGATTTAATAAGCTTAAAATGAATATTCAATTGTTTGTTGTAAGTAGGTTAGGGATTGAATTAAGAAAATCATTTCAGATGATGGGCAAAACAGAGACAGGAGAGAAGTGTATCAGAGAAACCCAGAATCTGGTGCAAAATGCACTGCCTAAAACCTGGCCCTTGTAGACTGAGGTGGTTATCTCACTGGAACTTTACTCTTCCCCTGGCATGACTCCACTGTAAGGTCACTGAGCAGGCAAGGTTTACCAGTGGGGCTGCTGTCTCAAGGAGAGTGAATGCTTTTGGGGAGATGGGGAATGAAGAACGTTAAAACCTCGTTAGAGAGAGAAGGGTCTCTCAGGACTAAATAAGGAGAAAAATATCTCCTTTCTATTTTCACCTCAGTATGGTCAGAAGAGTCAGTCCATCTGAGCACAAGGTTTCTTGAGTGTTAATTGCCACTCCTGTGGTTTGTGTGAGTGGCCTAATTGGGGCCTGCTTTGACATCCTGCTCCTGGACCGTGTTCCCTGCCCCATGCTGTATTTGTGTTAAGATCATAAATAATTTAGAGCAATAATAGTAAAAGGTAAAGCAGTCTAATTAACGTAGTTAGTTTAAGAAATAGTTCGGTTAGAAAATGCAAGCCCAGTAAGAACCATGACTTAAGGTTTAGCCTTCCCCTCCATTAGACTAATAATTAAAACAATGGTGTATGCAATAAAAACTGAGCTAGCCTGGAGCAAGGGGTTGTCTATTGGTCCTCATACTTTGAAGGTGGTCAGCCACCTTGACCCAGCTGTTCTTTAATATTTATTTAGTTAGTTTTTGAGACCGAGTCTCATTATGTCACCCTTGATAGAGTGTCATGGTGTCACAGCTCACAGCATCTAACTCTTGGGCTTAAGCAATTCTCTTGCCTCAGCTTCTCAGGTAAATGGGACTACAGGCACCCACCACACCACCTGGCTTTTTTTTTTTTTTTTTTTTTTGTAGTAGTTGTTGTTTAGCAGGCCCAGGCTGGGTTTGCACCCACCAGCCTGGTGTATGTGGCCTGAGCCCTAACCACTGAGCTATGTGCGCTGAGCCCCAGCTGCTCTTTAAAAAACTTTCTCTTCATGTCTCAACCCTTCATTTTTTTCCTCATCCTCTCATCTCTGCCATCCACTGGGTGGGAACTTTATAGATTATCTTGGGCCCCACTCACACTGTCCCTTTTGGTCATTAAAGAGCTTATCTGTACCTTCACCAGTAAGAGAGCAGAGAATACAAGTCAGCCCCATGTAGTAAGTAGCTTGGAAATTAGTTCCTAGATGAGATTTATTTGGAGGAAATGTATGAATTTTAATTAATGCTCTCGGTTTGTTATCCAAGGGCAGAGCCTGTCAAGTATGGTCTTCAGTAGCTGAGCAGACATCTAAATGGGGTCCCTGGGACCTGGCCAGCAGAACTTGTTTGTGTTGGGCATGTAATAAGCAGACTGGCTATTCCTCAGAGCACGGGATGCCCTGTCACCTTGGCTCTACTGTGATCCAAGGGCTGTGTCGCTGAATCTTCATCAACATATGCTCTGGTCCAAATTTATGTCCCCATTTGATATACGAGGAAACTGAGGCACAGAACAGTTAAGTAATTTACTTTCCCCAATTTGTAAAAGGGAAAATGGAGATCCAGACCTTTGTTTGCCAGCAAAGCTCTAGCTCTGAACCAGCTTGTCTAACAGTTGAACCTCACCTCCCTGTATCATGTGCCAAAGAGTCCCCCTTAGAACACTACAATGGGGAGTGAGATGATTCTGCTTCACACAGGAGGCTTTTCTGAGTTGGAGTTTTCTGATTTGAGGGAGGTTTTCTGAATTGAGGGAGGCTAATTGTTCCATTTTAACACAATTTAGCAGAATTTATAAGCAATACACCACCAATTCTGTACTGATAAAACAATAGCATTACCTACCTTAAAAAATAAATTTGAGAATGCTTTTTCCCTTGCTTGGTTTAGACTGGTACCAGCGATCATGGATAGTTTTTAACAAGGAAATGACTGGAAGCACTTTCCACTGATTAAAGTTTATTAGGTACAAAGAAATGACTCTGCAGTGGGAGACACCAATAAATATAAAATACACTGAAACAATGGGGCAGTCACAGACCACAGTGTCAGTAAGCATATGTGAGGATGGCAGGGGACTCTGCGACTCAGACATCCCTACGTGTGAGCTGACGGTCAAGAAACCTTCCCTCCACCCGCCTGGGGAACTCATGCACCAGCATGAGCTCAAAGGGCTATGAATTCAGTGATAGGTCTTGAGGAGAGATGTGATGCCAGATTCCTGAGATTTCTCCCTAATTGCCATTTTTGGTTTCTGCTTGTTCCTTCCCTCTATCCTTAAGTAGTTTTATTTTGCATTTCTATCCCAGCCTTATGGAACATGAATGTATTAACACCTAATCAGGGCAGGCCACTCTCCTCTGGAGGTGGGATTGCCTTTGTCCAGGACCCTCTTCAGCATGATAATTAGAACTTTTATAATTACTTTACACACAACTGGAAGGGCAGTGGAGTGGATGCTGTTATAATATAGAAAACCCTTGGGAAACTTTTGGGAACCAGCAAAACAAATCAGTTTATGCCCAGAACTGATGACCTGCAAAAACTTCTTTTCTATTGATTTAGCTGCTCCAAGTTGGTTCGATTCATTCATTCCCCAGAGAAGGGAACTTAACCCTGGTTCATTTGCTTCCATCTGGAATGAGAAAGTGCAACCCTGGTGTGTGGAGGACACTATCACCGCTTTACTCTGGACAACCCTAGTGTATGCAGTCCCCTGCCCTAACTGGTGTGAATGCATGAGTGTGTTGTTCCAAAACAAATGTTTTTCACTGGTCTCCCTTTTCTCTGCCTCCCGATTTCCTTCCATTTACAGCTATCTTGAGCACAACCCAGGGAGAGTCTGTTCCCTATTTTCTCTCCTTCCGGTCACTGCCTTCTCTCACCAAGGATAGGGAGCATCCAGGACCAGGCAGCACACACACACACACACACACACACACACACACACACTCTTCCACTCTCTTACTGGCTCAGAAAAGAATGTGAGGAGCCACTGCAGCCAGCCTGACCCTTTCCATACTGGGGGGCTTGGGCACGCACTCATCCCCTGCCCCAGGAGGGAAAGAGCTAGGAGCTGCCAGGCCAGCAAGGTTCCACTTTAGCTCCGGCAGTGTCCCTCATCCGTTTTGCCTGCTTGGTGGTTCCAAGTGTCCTGAAGTTAGGGGTGTGGCACCAGATTTCTGAGGCCGGTATTTCACAAGCCATTTCATTCCACACTTTTTCATATCATATTTTCCATGGGAATCCCACACTCGAAGAGGGAGGCAATGGGGAAGACCTCTGAATTAGCAGTTTATCATAATAATGAATTGTGTATGTTTTTAACCTATAGGGAAAGAAATACTGACATCTCATAAAGCTGACCTTACCCTGCCTACCAGCATGGGGCTGGGAACTTGGGAGGGGACAGGAGCAAACTGACGGAGACCTGGGCACTAGGGACACTGTTAACAGTAACACTAACCACTGAGCTATGTGCGCTGAGCCCCAGCTGCTTGTAGGATTGATTGTTCATGACAAAAGGGGCCCTGTGGTTGGCATTGGAGGGGGGAAAGCCCCTTCCTGCCTTTACTTTGTGATATATTTACACTAGGCAGTGAAAAAACATCCCTGTACTGCAGAAAGGAAGCGAGATGTGTGTGGCATCTCATTCACTGGAGGCTGCATGGCATTGTCTGGGTGTGGGGGACACAAGACTTCCTCTGAGCTGCATCATTCATAAGGCATTATTTGGTTCGATTTTGCAGTTGGTGTAATGAGAATATAAAATCATGCCAATAAGAAGCTGTTATGAATACTTAAGACTTTGGGACCAACTGCAAACTAAAGAATCTCTAAAAATGATTCAGATCTAAGAAGGGCCTGCCCGCAAGCATATTCAGTCATGGAATGGGCGTGTGGGGTCGGGGGAGGAGCAGGCTTCTATCTTTACTGACAAGTGCCAAGATGTAAAAAATGGAAAAATGGTGGGTGTTTTAAAAAATGTTACTCAAATAAAAGTCGACTGATCTACTGCTTTGAAGCCCGTGCAAACCACTTATTTACAATAAACAAACGTTCTATTCAGAGCCTGTGTGTCAACCTAATTACAGCTGGAGCCTGGTGGGAGGCGTCTGTTCTCTTGGGGGGTGGCCTCTTCTGCAGTCTGGAACCCAGGACCTTGGCTTCATCTGTCTTCTCATTGGAGAGTCTTCAGAAATAGCTGTGGAAAAGGACAGAACATTACCAGGTGGGGTTAGATGACTCTTGCACAGGAAAGCCCCGCCACCCGGCACCCAGGGCTGAGCACTGCAGCTTCTCCTCACTCACGCAAGGCTGCCAAGGTGAGGGAGATGCATCTGCGAGGGGCTGAGTTTTACTCAAGGGGTCATGGTGAAAAAGGATGAAATGGGATAGGTAGCAAGGACCTAATGCTGTCCTGTAAACATTTCTAGGACAAAGTATTAGCAATTCACTTGACAGAAAGCTGGGGGAAAGCAAAGAAATTGCTGAAGAACCCAAGTCAAGGTAATGCAAAGGAGAGAAAGGAACCACAGCCTTCCAGTCCAGGGAGATCACACTTGCACTGATCACTGCATCTAGAAAAGAAGAAAGCGCCCCCTAGGGTATTGTCTGCGGTGTGTAGAGCTCACTGGTTTCTCTGGGTGATCGCTCTTTTCTCACTGCAGTTAAAATGAATTGCGATGGTATCCAGCAAGACATAAAAAAGATCTTCTTTACTGTGGATTGCCCACAGGAAACTTTCTGGTGCAGCCTTGACCAGACTTCTATGGGCAGAGATCAAAACCACCAGTCTCGGGAGATTTAGGCATGTGCTGGCCATGAGGCTGGGGTCCAGTTCCTGCACAATGTCTGACACAGCTTTGCCACATTGATAGTGAGGATGACTCTCGTCCTTGTAGATTCTGACATGCCAGGGAAAGCAGCGAAGTACAGTGAAAGGAACTCTGGACGAGAGGTCAGAAGGTCTGGGCATTGTGGCATCGGGTAAGTTCTCTTCAATCTTATGGAGTGGTTTTCCTTTCTGTAAAAATGGCATTAAAGGTATCTCTCCAACTTCCATCCCGGGGTTATTAAAAGGATCAAGTGAAGTAACATGAGCAAGCTAACTGAAAAATGTAAAGAGCTCAATAAATATAGAGGATGATGATTATAATTACTGCTGTATTTTTCTGATGACAGCAGTAATATATTAATTGCAGAAAATTTGGTAATTACAGAAACAGACAAAGAAGAAAGTAAAATTAAGTTATAATCTTCTAAAGTGAATGCTTATTAAGAAACTTTTCTCCAATTTTTTTTATTATAGTATAATACACATAACATAAAGTTTACCATCTTAACCATTTTTAAGTGTACCATTCAGGGGAATTCATAACATTGTACAACCATCACCACCATCCATCTCTGTTTAACTCTTTGCATCTTGTAAAACTGAAACTCCATACCAATTAAACAATACCCCTCATTTCCCCCTCCCCTCCCCTGGCAACCGCTATTCTACTTTCTGCCTCTGATTTTGACTACTTTAGCTCATATAAATGGAAACATACACATATAATATGTGTCTTTTTGTGACTGGCTGATTCACTTTGCACAATGACCTCAAGGTTCATCCATATTACAATGTATGTCAGAATTTCTCTCCTTCTGAAGGCTGAATAATATTCCATTGTAAAAGCGTCTATCCTGTTTTGTTCATGCATTCATCCTTGAGTTGCTCCCCATTTTGGCTACTGTGAATAATGCTGCTGTACTTGCACAAGTATCTTTCCAGGCTCCACTTTTGCTTTCTTGGAGTATATACCCAGAAGTGGAAGTTCTGAATCATATGGTAATTCTATTTTTAAGTTTTGAAGAACTGCCATACTGTTTTCCACAGCAGCTACACCATTTCACATTCTCACCAACAGTACAAAAGGGTTCACATTTCTCCACATTTTCAACACCTGTTTCTTTCTTTTTAAAAAATTTTTATCAGCCACTCTGATGGGTATGAGGTGGTATCTCATCATAATATTGATTTGCATTTCTCTAATGATTAGTGATATTGAGCGTCTTTTCGTGTTTTTAGTGGCCATTTGTATATCTTCTTTAAAGAAATATTTATTCAAGCCCTCCTTTGGCTGTTTTTGAATTAAGTTGTTTTTTTTGTTGCTGAGTTCAGAAGTTTCTTATATATTCTGAATATTAATCTTTTACCAAATATATGACTTGCAAATATTTTCTGCCCTTCTGTGGCTCACCTTTTTACTCTTGATGTCTTTTGATACACAAATTAAAAAAATTCTCATGAAGTCTAATTATTTTTTTTCTTCTGTTGCCTTTAGTATCATATCCAAAAAGTCACTGGCAAATCCAATGTTATGAAGCTTTTTAAAAAATATATCTTATCTCATTTACTTAATTATTGTGTTAAGACATTTATACTCTATACTAATAGATCTGACATGCACCATATGTGTGATCCCACCATTCACCCTCCCTCCATCTGATCTTCCCTCTCCCCTACTACCTCCCTCCTCCCTCCTTCAACTTGGGCCATAGTTGTGATCTATTATTCATATGAAAGTGTGAGTGATTGTAAATTGGTTTCATAATAGTACTGAGTACATTGAATATTTTTTCTTCCATTCTTGAGATACTTTACTAAGTAGGATATGTTCCAGTTCCATCCATGTAAATGTAAAAGAGGTAAAGTCTCCATCTTTCTTTAAGGCTCCAAAATATACCATGGTATACATATACCACAATTTATTAATCCATTCATGGGTCAATGGGCTTCTTCTGTTGTTGTTGTTGTTGTTATGAAGCTTTTTCCATGTTTCATCTTAGAGTTTTATAGTCCTACATTTAGGTCTTTGATCCATTTTGAGTTAATTTTTGTATTATGGTATTAGTAAGGCTTCAACTTTATTCTTCTGCAAAGGATATTGAGTTTTCCCAGAATAATATGTTAAAAATACTATCCTTTCCCTATTGAATGGTCTTACCATCCTTGTCAAAAGTTAGTTCACCATAAATGCAAAAGGTTTATTTCTGAGCTCTTTGTTCTATTCTATTGGTCTGTGTGTCTTTCTGCTAGTACCACACTGTTTTGATTAATGTAGTTTTATAGTAAGTTCTGAAGTAAGAAACATGAGTCCTCCACATTGGTTCTTTTTTGAGATTGTGTGACTATCTCAAAGGGTCCCTTGAGATTCCATGTGAATTTCAGGATGAGTTTTTCTATTTCTGCAAAAAATGTCACTGAGATTTTATTAGAGATTATATCATATATGTAGATTGCTTTTAGTAGTACTGACATCTTTAGTCTTGCAACCAACCCATGAACATGGGAGGTGTCTGCTATTTTTGTCTTATTAATTTTTTTCAGCAATGCTTTGTAATTTCATTGTACAAATTTTTACCTGTCTGGTTGATTGCTAAGTATTTTATTTTATTTTTTGATACCTTTATTTTATTCTATTCTTTTTATGTGTTTGAATTATCCTGTCGTAAAGTTTGCTGATTCTTTCTTCTGCCTGCTCGACACGCTCGAATCTGCCTTTCATTCCATTCAGTGAATTTTTCATTTCAGTTGCATTTTTCAGCTCCACATTTTTTTTTTATTTTCTATCTATTTATTGTTATTTCTATTTATATCATACATTATTTTCTTGACTTTCTTCATATTTTCCTTTAATTCTTTGACTATCTTTGAGATAGTTGTTTAAAAGTCTAATAGATCTGCCGTCAGGTCTTTGTAAAGGATAGTTTTTGTTGATTTATCACTTTTTTTGAAAGGGCCATACTTTCCTGCTTCTTTATATGATGTAATTTTGTTTTTGTTGAAATTCATATATTTGAATCCAATTATGTGGTAACTTTGGAAATCAAGATTCCCCCTCTGCCCCAGGGCTTGCTGTTTTATTGTTATCATTGTTTTTATCTATCTTATTTTTTAATTGTTATAGATTGTCTCTGTGGTAAGAATCAGCCTGAAGTATAATCATAAAGTCTTCTCACGTCTTTTCTGAGCCTGTACCTTCTCCTAGGCATTTCTGGTCAGTTCCTAATTTTCTTTTGGGGGGGGGGGGAGGAGAAGAGAGTCTCATTCTGTTGCCCTTATAAGATTGCTGTGGTGTAATAGCTAAAAGCAACCCCAGTCTATTGGGCTTAAGAGATCTTATTCCCTAAGCCTCCTTAGCAGCTTGGAATAC
>CAUYPK010166452.1:0-11356 GCA_963574355.1 Loris lydekkerianus
TTTGTGAGTTGTATCACGGAACCCGTTGGATGAAAACCTCTTCACTGGTTAACACTAGCCTTCCTGGCATTTTCTTAGTTATTGTTAACCAGTGTGATGAAAATGTGTCAAATGGTCTATGAAACTAGTGTATGGTGCCCCATGATCACATTAATGTACACAGCTATGATTTAATAAAAAATAAGTAAATATTAAAAAAAAGAAAACCTCTTCAAACATAGTTCTAAATAAATAAATAAATAATTTTTTTTTACTTGCAAACTTATATAACTTTGTAAGTTAAAACCATTAATGTCACAAATAATTGAAAGTGTAAGTTTGTTCTAGCTGTTGTTTTACTTTCTTTTTATTACTAGTTTACATTGACAAAACCCTGGACAGCATTCAAGAGGTGAGAGAAAATTACAACAGTTCTATGATTTAACATTCACATTCTAATGCTTTTGAAAGCAGAGTCACAGCTAATGTTTAAGCTCTCTGACAACCTACCTCCCAAAAGCTATTCTGGTAGGAGTTATGTTTGCCATTTTCCAAAGCATCTTCTAATGTCTGTATTTCCACAACACCCATAACGTTGGTATTCCCCAAGACTTTGCTGCTGTTATTAAAATAAACTGAGCATCAATGGAAAAGTGCTGTATTAGTATCTCATTTGGTGGGCTGTTACTATACCTCAATCCTACTCTCTTCTCTCTTTTTATGCCTGTCAGTGGAATCAGTCTGGGAATTTGGGTTATACTGGTTTGTCAATGTAATTTTAGGACCAAAAATACCCCAGTACTCTGTATCTGTGCACAACATCGTAAAAAGTTGAAAGTCCTGCTAATCAAATAACATTGGTAGAAATGAAATATCCTGTCTATAGATCAATCTAACCTTTTCTTCATCCATAGTAAGCATTCTAACTTTGAAGGGAGACACGACAGAATTTAAGTATTCTGATCTGAACAACTACAGCAGGTTAAACGTCTCCCCTGTGTTGATTGCACTGATTGAAATGTCTGGTCTCAATTGCCAGTCCCTCTGTGGGGCTTTCTCCAGATGACACAAGGAAACTACTCTTCCTGACAAGAGAGGAAACATTTCTGCCAGCTGAGGTGACATTGTGTTCACTCAATAATGATACAAGGCCCTGAGGTCCTTTAGCAAGAAAGATAACAAAGAAACCCTCATTAGCTAACAGAGGAAGAATGAAGGTCGTCCCACAGAGAGAATGTCATGCTCACACATCACCTAGAACATTTGTTGTTCATTAATTCCGTAAACCCAAGCTGGGCCATCAGCTAGTAGCATTTTAATACTCTGTCCTCTGTCAGAAATAATGGTTGGGGTGTTTGTTTCCTCTGTAATGTACTTAAGAGAACATTTTATGATCATTTGCCTCCACATCAATGAATTCAAGTAATGTTTTAGGATATAATATGATTAGATTTAATATTGGTAATAACAGCTTGGATTTCTCAGATGAAATAAATGAGGACAGCAGTCATCTATTCTAAAGATCTCATTATACAAATCCAGAATACTACTATTACTCTTCATGATAATATTGTGCAAAGTACTGGTTTAGTATTGTCTCATATTTAAAAGTACTATTTTACAGAAAGAAATCTCTAAGTCATTCCATCCATAAAAGATTCCCATATAGTGAAAGCTAATTTGGTCCATCAGTTATATGGAATATATAGATATTTTCTATTTGCTACTAAAGTCTGGAATTTTTGCATTATTGGGTACAAAACAGTAAAAGTTGACTTATCCTCTAAAGAGTGCTTCAAAAATAACCCTTATAAAAGATACACATTGTTTCTTCTGTAAGGATTATTTGGTAGTTTATCTTTTATCTATCCCTATTTGTATAAACTGAGATGGCATTTTTTGTGACAATGGTACAAAGCTTTGAAGTTTTTTGTAAGATAAGATTTTTTTCAATAAAAATGAAAAGATTAAATAAATATTTCTCTTTATAGGAATGTATGTTTTTAGAAGTTTTCAAATAGTTTTAATTATGAACTCTGCTAAATAGGTTTATAACATCACCTTTCTATGTAGCAATAGCTCTGAAGGATAAGTACCACCAAAGTCACAAAAGCAAAATAGCCATGATAAAATAACTATGGCAACACCATATACAAGAACCACATAGGACTATTCAGCTAATAAAATAAAATGTTAAAAAGCCATTGATCTAACTATTTGCACTGTAAGGCAGAATACAAGTAACAATTCTAATACACGTAAAATTTTGATCTTCAGGTACAATTTTAAGGTCAGTGTTTATTACTATCTCATAGAAGCATGCATTAATCTTTTGGGGAAACTCAAGAGGGTCAACAAATAGATAATTATATAATCATATCATCTTGATGTGTTAAATTAGGTCAAGTTTTGCAGATAAAATATTTGATAGCAAAACCTCCAAATGTGTTTTTTTAAAGTGTGCATATTAAGTTGAATTACATTCAATTAAAATAGTATAATAAGATATAAAATATATGTAAAACCCATTTTTTCTTTTGTGCAAAGTCCATAATGATGAGAAGTATGTCAGGGATCACATAATCACAAGTTGCAAATTGCACTATTACAAATAACAGTAATAATAACCCATTGCCAAGTGAGCAGAAATCTCTCTGTTGTCAGTATTTCTCAGGTTGTATACAAGATTTAAATTATAAAGTACTACAGGACCTAATCCTCTCATGAAATACCAATGTGCAAGACAAAAGGCTGATGATACTCACAGGAAAGATGTATAATTATAATTTGAATCCTTTCAGTGAAGGTGACTTTTTACTCTGCTGATACACTGCTAGTTATTTTCAGGAAGGTAGTATTGAGAAGGGGAAAGCCGATATACTTCTTTATTTATACTACTGGTTTTGTAAACAATGATTTAGAGAAAAATTAACACTCTCCATTAATGTTTTGTGGATGTGAGGCTGCTGAGCTCTCCTTTCCTACTGTCTCTCCTGAGAAAAACAAAGCCAACCCACTTGGTCTTCTTCCTCCCATATCAGGCTTTGTGTCTAATGAAAGGCAACGTGAATGTCCATCTGCTGAGGTTTTCCAGTGAATCTTGAATGCCCGTGATGCTATTTGCAAGTCAATGGCATAGCCAGACTCATCCCCCCCTTTTTAAGTCATGTGTTGGAATATGTTGGCTGAGAGATAAATACAGACAGGTTATTAATATATGTGGTAAAATTGTTGCTTTGCATTTATACACCTTTTATGCTGTTATTCAAAAATTCACTTAAAAAGATCATTTCTTTTCAATTTACTACGTAATTGCCTAGAAATATCAGAACTTTGTTCTACCACTACCTATCAGGCTTGTAATAAAGCATGTTTTAAGATTGTTTAAGGAATATTTTAATAAAAATTACAATGCTTATATATGTTGATATATTTCTAATTATTACTTTTATAATTATTATTTAATTGAAAGAAGAAACATAAACAATACAACATAATTTCTTTATGATTTGACTTCTTAACTGCATCTCAGTAGAAGACGTATTTTATGCCAAGGTCTTTGTGGTATTAAAATATTAATATTTCTGAACTTTTCTTGTTTCCTGTTTCTGAAAGTTTAATTTATGTAGATTATAAAATGTTCATACTTGAAAAGTTCTATCAAATTATGTTTTCCTTATTATTATTTTCTTTGTTTTGTCTTTCTTTTTAGGGTAACAAAGAGAGATTTTATTTAGGAAGAGCCATATTTTTTTTAGAGCACTTCCACAGAGAGTTATAAGGGTCCCTCTCATGAAGGAGAAATAGTGAAAGAGACTTCTTTGTTTGGTCTATTTTCACTTCTTTGTTCGCATTCCTCTTTGTCAAACAAGCTTGAAAACATTACCCCAGAACAGCTCTATGAAAGTATAAAAAAATCCTTCTCTTAACCAACAACAAGAGTGTCCTCACTTCTTCCCCCAATTTAAATTTCTTACGTATTCTCTTATCTTTCTCCTCATTCTCCCTCCTCTCTCCTCCTCCATCCCACATACACACATTAGTATAATCACACAGTTTTCTGCCTTCCTTGCCCAGATGTGGATTTTTTCTCTTGGTGGGAGAAAGAGCCAGAATGGAACACAGTTTTTATCCTTTACACTTATCTCAAATGCCTTCTCCTAGTTACCTTTCCCATGTACATCTCTAGCCAGGCAGTCAAATTCTTCCCATTTTAATTCCATAATGCCAGTTTCATATTTCCTTTATAGCACAAGTCATTGCAATTTTTCACCTCATGTATATCTACCCAAAGAAACTGTATATCTCTTAATGTGTTTCTCACATTCCATCCCACAAACCTTGTAAAATGCCTTTCCAATATAATTATTTGATATACATTGGACAAATGAATTTATGTGTCTGTCTCTGAAGTATACATTTGATTTTCTTCTCCTCTGTTCTACTACAAAATATTTTTCTCATTCCCGAACATCAAGCTCTTTTATTTTCTTACAGCTTTGGTGAATTGGTTTTTAGTTTTTCCCTGCCAGTTTTTTTTCCTCTTTATTATTAATTGTTAATTCCCATCCCTTTTATTTTAAAGGTTATCACTTAACACAGCAGTTTTCCATTATATCAAATGCTCTAATGAAGGTGTGTCACTTGATCACCTCATTACTGAATCCTCGATAGTTTTCAGAGGTAAACTTTGTTCTATGCCTTAGCTTATAATTTGGTAGTTTTGTTCTAATGTTTTTTCTGTCTCCTAAATGCCAAAGGTTTTACACAAATATATTACAAAGAGCAGGCGGCTGCCCTTTTGGGGTATAGTTGGATGGCTTTTCTTGTTCTTTCTCTCTTCCTTCTGTTTCTCCTCCTCCTCCTGTTTTTTGTTTGTTTGTTTGTTTTTGAGGGGGGGTCCTTTTTTTTAACTCTTTAACTGAAAGAAATTACTATAGATGATGAAATGACAAATAGCATTTTTATGTAAAAGGATGTTACTCAAATGTGGGCTAAAGAACAGTAGCATTGTAGAAATACAGAATTTCAAGCAACATCCCAGACCTATTAAATCAGAATTTGATGTCAACAGTTCCCCATGATATTTTTATGCACCTTAAATTTTGAGAAACACTGATCTGGACACCATGTTTTAGTCCACAAAGACTATCCTTCAAATAGTGGGGCAATATAACCGTTAAATGAGTCTCTCTCTCTGTGCTTTTAGAATAAGCAGCTATGCTGTAAAAACTGACAAACATACATTTTCTAAATGCCAAATGTAGGTAATTCTGTGCACAGATACAGAAGGGATGTTTTTCATGGGTGTTTCTGAGAATAGATTAGTAGTGACATTGCACAATAGAGGTCAGCAGGTTATTGGGTTGTAACTTGCAACACAGAGACTTTCTGCCATTGCTGAGCTTTCAGATCTAGTGAGGAAAAATACAATAGATCAACTAACAATCACAAGACAGTGTGATATTGAACCGAAAGTTGATGAATGTGGATTACAAGAAATGTTATAAGTACTGAGGACTGAGTTCTGAGGACCAAGGACCAGCAATTTATTCGGCACTTACAGATTCAGGGAAAGCTTCCTGAAGGAAGTGATAACCAAGCTGAAAGAAGAAGAAAAAAGCCTTGGAACGGTAAACAAGAATGTTCCAGGCAGAGGAAACACCATATGTGTACACTCGTAAATCCGACAGCACATGTCCCACCTTCCTGTGATGAGAGGACAGCAATGAAAACTGAAAATTTCTATTTGGGCTTTACTCTGACATAGGGTCAAATATCATAGTAACACCTATTTTTTGAAAATTTTTATCTCTGTTAAAGTTACAGAGATATGAAAAGGATACTTGTAATTAAACTAGATTTTCCAAACAGATTTCTAACAGCTAACAGATCTTTGTCATATGAGAATCTCTTCAGCAGGCTAAAGGTTAGGGCTCTTCATATCTGTGTGGGCTGTCAGATGTCTTTGGGGTGACTACTCCTCCCTTTTGTAATAGGCGTAGGTAACAATTTAGGATTATGTAAATCACTAGGCAAATTAAGTTTTAACCTCTCCCTTTAAAAATTTCCCCTTCCAAATGATTACAACTTTGTACTTTTTATATAAATAAAATATAGTAGTTAAAGTGGTTATCTGTGCTAGCAAAACACATCAGTAACATCTATCATGAAATTTAAAGTGTAAATCAAGTTTTCTTTAAATTTAAATCCTCTATTTTGGAATTGAATGGCATATACTGGTGTTTGTTTAATCACTATTCTTTAATTTATCATAAATACAAACATATTCTCTTTGGTAAATATTTTACAAATAAGACAATTTGTAAGGAGCAAGGTTTATTTCTCAGTCATTGCTATCTGAAGTGTAAAAGAGTTAACTTGGTAATAGCAGCCCTTTAAGTAGTATGCTAAATATTCATGTTTGACAATTATTTTTTCCTAAAAATTGGGACTTATTTTGGAATTGAAGAGAGAAAAGACAAGGTTTCCAGTCCTCTCAATGTTTTTTCTTTGTCCTCTTTCCCTTTTTTAAGGTCCTTAACCTAGCTGGCATTTTAATACAGTTCTTTCTTTCTTTCCTTGCCAGCCTGTTATTCCCTTGATTACACCTTCCTTTGCCAAAGCCTGACGGCCAAACAAAATTGATTAAACAAAGAGAAAAGGATTTCCCTCGGGTACACAGTTTTAAATTTATTTTGTTCCAAAATTCAAAATTTCTTAAATTCTTGAAGTGGAAATTAACAATTGGCATAATCTTTCAGCATGAAGCCACCTCTTGAAACTTTCATGAAACTAGAAGACAATTAACATCGGCAGAACTGTTCAAGTTATCTGTTATTATGTGTTATCTTCCTACATAAATATCTAGTTATTTTTAGTTAATGAATTAATGAGCTGCTCCTTGAAATATGATAATTAACCACCATTTGACTGATAGGAGAAACAAATTCTATGATGGGGAAATGAGAGGCTTTCAGGGATTCTAATCCCTTATGCTAAGTATATTTGAGGGAAATATTACTACCCTGCATGCTTTTCCTTGTTAGAGAAAACTGTTTTCAGTTTCATCAATCTCAGTCTATTTATTTGGAAATTACTGAGTTATTAGAGCTGCTGTCTGGTCTCTTGTGTTTAATTTTCATTCGGCATCACATTCAGAAATCCTAGCTGCTGACAAAGTGCTGTGTGGTTCCATTTTTTCATTTTTCAGTTCTATAAAACAAATTTTGCTGTGAAAAATGAAGATTAATGGGCTTCATAATGACTCTCCCTTGCTACAGCCAATCTGAATAAAGAGGAGAGGAGGGTGTATTTGTGTGTATGCATGCACTTGTGTGTAACGTGTGTAAAAGGACAAAAATATAAAAAGAGAGATAGGTTCCTTTGTATAAAAATATGCCAGTATAATATGGCAGTTTCTCCAAAAATTAAACATATAATTACCGTATGGTACACCAACTACACTTCAGGGTATATAAACCAAAAAAACTAAAAGAAAAACCTTAAACAGGTTTTTGTACATCCATGTTCGTAGCAGTATTATTCACAGTAGCCCCAAAGTAGAAGTGCCCTGGGTGTAATAAACACAATGCGGTATATACGTTCCATGGAACATTGTTAGGCCTTAAAAGGGAAGAAGATTCTGACAAATCTTATGACATGGATGAATCTGGAAAACATTATCCAAAGTAAGACAAGCCAATCACTTAAAAAATATTATATGACTCTACTTATGTAAAGTACTAAAAGTTGTCAAGCTCATATAGAAATAAAATAGAGTTATGATTTCCAGGGGACCTTTGGGGGTATTCATATGTTAAATGAGAAGCAGAGTTCAAACAGGAATTTGATAAATAAGGTTGTATCAGGTCAGCTTGTGAATTTCCAATCATTCTCACTCCCTTGTTATTGATTGTAGTAAACTTCACTACTCAGTTTCTTTTGCAAATATCAACTTGACTATATACTCCAGAGTGTTCTAGCAGCATCTTTTCTATATATGGTGTCAATGAACAAAACTGAAGTTACTTATTCATCTTTGAGTCACATAAAAGATAGTTTTTATGAATTCATAAATATTTGTGCTGAATTCTTTCCTTATCTGGGAATGAGATTTACAAAGAAATTGGGGGGAGGCCTCTGATATATCCAGCTTTTTGGTTTATTAATCAGAAAATTTAATCAAATGTAGAAACTGTATGACTTTGTTATTATGAAATATGTAGCAATTTTTTATGTAAGGAAAGGATCTACTATATAACAACTATATTATATATATAATATATAACTAGTGAATGTTAAATATGATTGGAATTAAAATTTTTTAGCACCTGCGATTGTGTCAAGCAATAAACTTTTCATCACTATTCTCTTTTAAGCACCAAGAGTGTCCATTTCTAGAATAACTGTGAGAAAGGTGACGGAAGTACAATTTCCCTTCTCCTCTTTTAGTTTCCAGAAATTGTTGCACACCATTGCTCTTGGCTTAATGGTGTGCCATCCTGAGACAAGCTTAACTCTGAGTCCGTTGAAGGTGGTCACTGATCCAATAGCTTCTGCCTTATTAATGAGTAAAACTCAATGTGTTCCCCCTTACTACACTTCTTTCAATCTACTTTAATACTTTCCAGACATTTCCAGCACTTTTCCTTGTGAGACATTCTGTAACTATTAACCTGCATGGTAGTATACAGGAAATAATTTACAAAGTTTGTCATTCTCATTGAACTACAACTTCGAGGACTGGGGTTAAAGGTGATCCCATTTCTTAGAAGGCAGTTTTATTTACTGCTGTTTTCTCTTCAATGGGGGATATTTATAAACATATCTGATATTTTCTGAATGTATGAGATGTGCCAGGCACTGGGCTCAGCATTTTACAAGCCCTTGTAGTATGGTGTTCAGGATAAATTTAGGGGCACACAGTCACAACATTAAGCTAAATTGAATTGCACAGAGGAAAAAGACCAGTCTGTTTTCCATGCTTTTCCAATCCTGATGAAGTCAAGGCAAAAGTAATAATTTAGTGCTAAACTATCCTTAATGTCTCTCTAATTATGGGAAATCTTACTCTTTAACAGGGAGAGAAAATCCTTAAGCATAGCTGAGGCTAACAGTGTTTGGATGGATGTTAATAACATTGCACTTTGGTACATACTGTTACTGTATTTATGTTCAAGTATTCTTTCTTCAATGGAGACAGAGTGTCCTTTGTAAATATATGAAGCAGAGATAACAATAACACATTTTAAAACATATATCAATTAAACAATAATACCAGAATATTTGTATATTACAGAAATCAAGAAAGTGGAGCAAAAGGATGTCAAAGGTTGGATCTATTAGTATAGAGTATAAATGTCTTAACACAATAATAAATAAGATGAGATATTTATTAACCAGTGTGATGTAAGTGTTCCTAATTCTATATGTAATCAGCACATTGAGCCCCATAAATGCATTAATGTATACATGATCTATGTGTTTATGATTTAGTAAAAAAAAGAAAAACAAAAAAGAAAGTAAAGGAAACCTTTTATTAGACAATAATATGCCTGATGGTTTTTAATATTGATTAAAAACTCCTAAAATGGGATAGGACATTTGTTACTGAGAACATAGTATATGCTGGGCATTGTGTATAATTTGGGGAATTGTGAATAGGATATTTATGATCTCTGGTGCAATGAAGTATATTCTTTGTCAGGGCATAGTGGCATTAGTAGGTAATTACAATGAAAGTGTAATGGCTTTTGTATTAAAAACAGAACAAAAGTAACAGCAACAAAAAAGTTTACAAGACCTGAACTACTTTTTAGAAATTGCACATCCAAAGAAATTCATGGTCATAGAAACAGGTGAAATGTAATAAAACAACAGCAGCCAAGCATTTATTTGGTTATTCATTTAATCAACAATGCTCATTTCCTAGTTGTCTTTTGGGTAAGTTTCCAGACCTCTCTGGGACTCAGCTTTATCATGTTTAGGGTTGGTATGAGGATTAAAATAGCTGTGCCTTGAGAAATGCCGAGCCCACTACCCACTCCATGCAGTAAATGAGAGTTATTCCTGTTAATGTAAATCTACAATATGATAGTGTCTGTGTTAGATGATTGGCATAAATCATACAATTTCTGTCTGGTAAAAAGAAATGGAATATAATTCCAAAACAGAAAAAACAGAATCTATGAATCAAATGATGCCCCAGTACACACTCAGACATATCTGGATATATAAGTGGGGTGGAAACTAAAATTAGAAAAGTAAAATGATGACTATATATAACTAAATAAGGAATCTTGACTCAATTCTACGATTTAATGGTCTTCATGTATTTAAAACTTGGCAACCCCCCGATAATTAGGTTGGTAACTTCAATTTTTCAACATAAATTTAAATAGCAAAGAATATATTTTCTAGGAAGTTCTAAATAATACTTCCTTCAAAAATAAAACGTACAGAAAATAAGGTCTAATTATTATAATTAATATGAAAATTATCATTTACTTTGATAATATGTGAACTATTTCCTCTTTAGGAATTGGAAACTTTTTATCAGTAACTTTTTCTCTTGAATGCATATTCTATTATTTTTCTACTATTATTTTTCTAAATTATTCCAGAATATTATTGTGTGTTATATTATAGTTTTTCATGAAAATAACAATTTAAATTGATTTTTGAAATATGTCTTATGTCCATAAGACTTAATGTTTCCCTCTAGATTGGCTATCTAGCATGTTAATATATAAAATAAAACATTGCAAATCTCAATCAGGAATTATTCAAAATAATAAATTTTTTTTGCACTATGTTTTAGTAATTCTAAGACTTTTTAATAATTATCATATATAATAATTTAATATATTGATGAATAAAAATGTCTTATTGCTTGAATGGACATCAAAGCAATGCTTTTGTTCTTTATAGTTATAAATTTTAAAAATTTAGTCATTAACATGTAGTCATAGGTACACAGACAGGTATAGGAATAGGTATAGAATTTGTTCCACTATAGTATTCAATTCGTATAAATTCTTCTAAGTTTTATGTCATTAATTATCCATAACAAATTATTAATACTTTTAGCTACCATATGATTTTTTAAAAACAAAATATTGAAAACCATCTAACCCATTAAGATATTTGTTATACAGTCATTAGACTGATGTATATTTTTTTCTTTTTTTTTTTTTTTATTATAGATAAAAATATGCCCCATAGATGTGGCCCAACCCATTACCCTCCCTCCACCCAAACCTCCCCCCTCCCTTCCCCTTCCTTGGTCCTTTCCCCATAGTCTTGTGGTATAGTTGAGTTATAGCCTTCATGTGAAAGCTATAGTTTAGCTTCATAGTAGGGCTGAGTACATTGG